>NW_026844121.1:153738-174869 GCF_029531705.1 Pantherophis guttatus
TAGAATAGAATAGAATAGAATAGAATAGAATAGAATAGAATAGAATAGAATAAGGGAAGAGAAGAGAACAGAATAAGAAGAGTAGAGTAGAGTAGAGTAGAGTAGAGTAGAGTAGAGTAGAGAGTAGAGTAGGACAGAGGATAGAACAGAAAATAGAAAATAGAATCACTTAACAACCTTAGTAACTTATCAACTGTGTTGATTCACTTAACCACTGTGGCAAGAGAAGTCGTAACACGAGGCAAAACTCGCTTTCCCAATGTTTTCTCAGCCACGTCAATTTTGGCCTCAGAGTTGTGGTCGTAACTCCTGTATCTGGAAGACCAGATCCTCCAGCCCTGAAATCCCACAAAGGTATGACGTTTATAGGGGGTGGGGGGGGGGGAAAGTCCTTTTATGGAGAAACCACGAGAGCTGCCAACGCACCAAATTCTCGCTGTCGAGGGAGAAAAGTTTGTCTGATACATCCAGTAATTTGCAGGAATAGGCAATATTGATGGCTGTCTCTTTTTTATCGCCCGTGAGCATCCAAATGTTAATTCCCGCTTTCCGGAGAGCCTCTATGGTTTCCGGAACCCCGTCTTGTAATCGGTCCTCGATTCCAGTGGCCCCTATTATTATTTTTTTAAAAAAAACAACAACCAGGTTCATTATTTCAAATTAATCTTTTCTTTTTTAAAAGAAAAGAAAAGAAAGAAATGCAAATAAACAATAAAAAGAACGTAGCAGGCCGGAAGAAATGAATGTAAAGATGGCGGGTAGTCCTCAACTTATGACCACAACATTCCTGCGGCTATGCAAGACATCGGTTACGGGAGCTCTGCCTCCCTTGTATGACGTTGTTTCTTTCTGCTGTCGTTAAGCGAATCCCATCCCAATGAGAGTATATCTGCTGAACAAAACTCCGCATTGGTGACAGGAAGGGCATCTGGCCAGTAAACACTCAGCGCCATTCAGTTGCCCAAGACTCCACTCTGCAAGGGATTATGGGGCCATTAAACTATGAACAACAACAACAACAGGTAGACCTCGATTTGTGGTGCGGTGTAGCCTAGAGGTGGGACTCCGGCCTCACAATCAGGAGGCTGTGAGTTCGATCCTAGGTAGAGGCAGATATTTCTCTCTCTCTGGGCACAATGAGAATATATATATCTGCTGAACAAAACTCCTCACTGGCGACAGGAAGGGGATCCGGCCAGTAAATACTCTGCTAGCTCCATTCGGTTGCCCAGACTCCACCCCGCAAGGGATTACGGGGTTGTTAAAAGAAGATGATGATACTGATGAGAATTGCTTCTGTCTTTTTAAGAGGTTATCATCGGTTTTCTTTCCAACTCACCAAGCAGGGTTAATTTGTTCTCGAGCCTCTCCGCTGACTCCAGGAGGAGCTGTTCTCTGTTCTCTATGCTGCTTTCAGCGATGTATTGTCCTTTCAGCCACTCTTCATATTCCTTATCGCTCAGCACCTGAACGGCCCCCCCCAAAAAATACACATCCCTCACCATGATAGTAACGGCAACCTTGCTTAAATGGCAAGGGGTTTCTCGGGTCTGTGACAATTCGGGAGAGAAGAGTTTAGCCTAATATCAAAAGAAACGGCAGAATAGAATCATCAAAGAAAGGACGCAAAAGGAGGAACAGAATGAAATGTGGACGAGAAAAATTAAAATAGCTTTTAAAATTATTTTAAGTAATATTGGATTGTTGGATTGTTCCGCAGTGAGTTGTCCTGCAGCGAGTTGGGAGTGAGGGGGAGGGGGAGGAGGAAGAGGAAGAGGAAGAAGAGGAGGAAGAGGAAGAGGAAGAGGAAGAAGAAGAAGAAGAAAAAGAAGAAGAAGAAGAAGAAGAAGAAGAAGAAGAAGAAGAAGAAGAAGAAGAAGAAGAAGAAGAAGAAGGTGGAGGAAGAGAAGACGGAGGGGGAGGGGAGGGAGAGGAGGAGGAAGAGGAAGAAGAGAAAAAGACGAGGAGGAGGAGGAGGAGGAAGAAAGAGGAGGAGGAGGGGAAGAAGAAGAGGAAGAGGAAGAAGAGAAAGAGAAGAGGAGGAGGAGAAAGAGGAGGAAGATGATGAAGAAGAAGAGGAGGAGGAAGAGGAAGAGGAAGAGAAGGAGGAGGGGAAGAAGAATGGGAAGAAAAGAAAGAAGAGGGGGAGGATGGGAAGAAGAAGAGGAAGAAAAGAAAGAAGAGGAGGAGGAGGAGAAGAAGAAGATGATGAAGACAAGGAGGAGGAAGAGGAGGAGGAGGAGGGGAAGAAGAAGAGGAAGAAAAGAAAAGAGGAGGAGGGGGGAGAAGAAGAGGAAGAAGAGAAAGAGAAGAGGAGGAGGAGGAGAAGATGATGAAGATGAAGATGATAAGGAGGAGGAGGAAGAAGAGGAGGAGGAGGAGGGGAAGAAGAAGGGGAAGAAAAGAAATAGAAGAGGAGGAGGAGGAGAAGAAGAAGGAGAAGGAGGAGGAGAAGGAGTAGAAGTAGAAGATGATGATGACCCAATCCTCTAGCCCAGATTTAAGGAGCCATAATCCAATTTTAAGGAGGAATTGTCCATTAGGTGGTCAGGGGTGCGCAACTATGACCCATCACTTTGCAGCCTGCGGACTTCAACTCCCAGAATTCCCGAGCCAGCGTGGATTGAACCTACATTCAATATTATATGGTACAAGACGGCCGCTTAGCATTTCTCTTTCCCTGGGAAGAAACTATATTATCCATGATTTTCAGCTGTGGATTGAACCACGCTCAAAAAAAAAAATACCCCAGGGATGTCCGATTACACCCCGTTTGCCTGCTGGCTTGCTTTCCTAAATTAGGAAAAAGTATTAAGTTTTCATTATCATTTTTTTTTTTTTTAAAGGAGGGGTTTGTGAATTCTTTAGCCTTAAGCATTTTGGGACATTATTACCCTCATGGAGATGCAAAGGGTGCGAAGTCCTTGTCGGGCATAATCATTTAAATGCCTCTGGGTTCTATCTTCGACTGTCTTCTTTGGTGGCCCTGGTTTATCTTTGCCTGGATTTAAAGAAAAAAAAACGGTCCAAAAAAAAAATAAATATATAGGGTGGGGGGGGGGGGGGGTGGAAAAAAATAATTAATTAATTATCTTTACTTCCTTGGGCTTACAGCCCAATCACAAGTGGTTCTGATTTAGCAAAATTCCAATAATCCGATGAAAACAACAAAATCGGTGCAAAACTACAAGTCGCCCTTGACAGTTCATTTAAGGACCGCTCAAAGTTACGACGGCATTGAAGAAAAGTGACTGAGGACCGTTTTCCACACTTACGACCGTGGCTAGGGGCATCGCCGTGGCCGTGCAATCAAAATTCAGACATTGGGCCGACTGAGTCGTATTTATGACGGTCGCGGTGCCCGGGGGGGGGGGGGCGGGTCATGCGATCCCGTTTGGCGACCTTCCAAGGAGCAAAATCGACGGGGAAGCCAGATTCGCTTAACTAAGAACCGTGTGACTAGCTGAACAATGGTGGCAAGCGAAGTCGTAAAATGAGGCACAGCTTCCTGAAACCGACGTCTCACTGAACAACAGAAATTTGTTCTTGTTGTTGTTATTGTTGGCTGTATGCAGCGGTGGGTTTCACGTTTTGTTGCTACCGGTTTGCCACGTGCATGTGCCCAGCCTTCAACACATGTGCCTTGCTCACGCACGCGCCTGGCCTCAAAACTATGCCTAAATAGGACAGCAAAGAGCCCGGGCGGGTGGGTGGGCCCACCTGTGATCTCTGCTACTGTTGTGGTCCGCCGGCAGCCTGCAGAACTGGTAGCGGAGTCAGACAGTGAGGAGGCTGGGGAGGAACATGGGCCAGTCCTGGAGCCTGGGGAGGGCTCGGACGAGGGCTCTGCGTTGGAGGCAGAGATGGGGCCAGGGCCATCGGGGAGTGATACGCGGACTCCGGAGCCCCAGAGTCGGACAGCAGAGAGGCAGAGGAACAGGGAGAGCCTGTTTCCAGTGTGCGCATGCGCAGAGCTGCCAAAAGGCAAAAACAGTTAAGACAAAAAGGGCAACTCAGGAGTAAAGCTTGGAGATGATTGGCCCCTCCCGTAAGACATAAAGGAGGAGCAAAGGCACGTGAGCCTTTGCAGGAAGCAACTTTGTTTGTGCTGGTCGGTTTAAATTCTGAAGCTCCGTTTTGACTCTGTGCTCCGTTTGGCCTTGCAAAGCTAATTGCCAATTAGGCCTTTAGCAGCGTGTCAAGGGAGATGAAGGTGGGTGCTTATCAGCCTTATTCCCGAAGGACTGTGGCAGGCTTCTGTCGGACTCTTCACAAACTATTTGTGACTCATCACGGGGCTGGGAATGAACAGAATTCACAGCCGTTGAAATAAAAAGGGTTTTTTTTGCACTAAGCATGTGATTGTTACTGTCTCAGGAAGCCTAGGTTAGAACAGCTACCGGTTTCCCCGAACCAGTACGAACCGGCTGAATGCCACCTCTGGCTGTATGGTTTCTTTTTTCCCCCTGTTTTGTATTTTATCACAATAAATATATTTTTTTAAAAAAAAGAACCCAGAAATTTTGAGGTCCATTGTGGTCGTAAGCCAAGGACCACCTCTAAAACCAGAACCAAAGTCTTAGGCCAGCGAGATCCTTTACCTGTTAATCCCACGTCCAGCAAATTCATAATGGTGGTGTCGGCTCCTTTTGTGTACACCACAACTTGGTTGATCAGGGGGTGTTTCACAACCACCGACATGCGTTTCCGGGTGGAGTCGAAAGGCAAGATGTGCAGAAGCTGAAACGTTAACGTTCCCAAAGGCGCAAAGTCGATCTGCACCTGCTCGGGACTTCTAGCTTTCAAGGTGCATTGGTACGCCCTGGCGGCGTACACCAAGGCCGCTTCGTCTGGACTCTCCGCTTCGTAACATATCTCGGGGTTGTTTAACGACTCGTACGACAGCCTGTGCGGCCGGTTCCCGGGTAACCTTAAAATATCTGGCATTTGGGGGCTGGGGGAGGCGGCTGGGGTTTCCAGACTGTCCGATAACTGTGCTGGAGTAGACGGGAATTTCACGTGAACCGACAATTTTCTGGATTTCTCGGGTTTCTCTTTGCGTCCCGCGGAAGAATCTGGGCTTTGAGTACTCATTTTGCGACTTGACAACCTTTGGAATATATTTTTAAATTCGCCCAGTTTAAAGCGGGCATTTTGACCATCGAAGACCACCGTCTCTGCAAAAGAAAGACCGCTCTATAAGTACAGGTAGCTCTCGACTTACAGGGCTTCGCTTAGGGACCGTTGGAAGTTAGAATGGCTGTGTGTGGGACAACTACCAGAGTTGCTCAGCCGGACGTTTGAAAAACACAGATACAAAACTCACCGTGATTATAAAAGTTTTATAAAAATTATAGAAGGGTTTTTATGTCCTGCTGAGATAGATAGATGATTGATAGATGGATAGAAAGAGGGAGGGAGGGAGGGAGGGAGGGAGGGATAAGATAGATTAGATAGATAGATAGATAGATAGATATAGATAGATAGATAGATAGATAAATAGATAGGATAGATGGGATAGATAGACAGACAGACAGACAGAAGGGATGGATGGATGGATGGATGGATGGATGGATGGATGGAGGAATAGATAGGTAGATGGAAAGAGATAGACAGACAGACAGAAGGAAAAGATGGATGGATGGGTGGGTGGGTGGGTGGATGGATGGATGAAGGCATAGATAGGTAGATGGAAAGATAGATAGATAGATAGATGATAGATAGATAGATAGATAGATAGATAGATAGATAGATAGATAAGATAGATAAATAGATAGATATTATAGATGGATGGATGGATGGATAAGATAGATAGATAGATAGATAGATAGATAGATAGATAGATAGATAGATAGATAGATAGATAGATAGATAGATAAGATAGATATACAGACAGACAGAGATAGGGATGGATGGATGGATGGATGGATGGATGAATGGATGGATGGATAAGATAGATGGATGGATGGATGGATGGATGGATGGATGGATGGATGGATGGATGGATAAGATAGATGGATGGATGGATGGATGGATGGATGGATGGATGGATGGATAGATAGATAGATAGATAGATAGATAGATAGATAGATAGATAGATAGATAGATAGATAGATAGATAGATAGGATAGATGGATGGATGATGGGTGGATGGAACAGCTTGCCTCCCAGAGTTGTGGCTGCTCCATCACTGGAGGGTTTTAAGCAGAGACTGGACAGCCATTTATCTGAATGGGTCTGGGGTCTTCTGCTTGAGCAGGGGGTCGGACTAGAAGACCTCCAAGGCCCCTTCCAGCTCTGCCCTCCTGCTATACGGAACATCTGGCATTCTCTATTCCCTAGACTCACCTTAAGTCGTGGCTGGTCAGGTTCGGACACGACCACCGTGTTGCAAATTGCCAGGGCAATGAAGAATTCCGTGATATACACTAATTCCGGGATTGGCTTCCACTTCTCTGGGTTAGCATATCCTTTGGATGAGATCCGGTTGACTTTCTTCACCAGTCGCGTATCTGGCACAACACCCGTCTCCTGAGAGTGATATTGAAAGAATAAACGATGGGAATGACGTCGGATGTTTTTCTTTCCCCCATTTCAAGTGGTTTATTATTTTTTAAAAGTGTTTTCAAAAAAAAAAAAAGACAGCAGAGACTGCTGTGGCTGAAAGCCTACGTTTCCAAAGTATGGAAAACTGCCTTCAGATTAAAACCTACAACTTCTCGTGGCAAGCAGTTCCACTGGTTAACTGTCCTCAGTGTTTCTTCTGTCCCCAACTACACGCACACACACCAACAGACGTTCAAGAGTTAAAGACCAAACCAGCCGGCAAAATCCTTTTCCTTATGATAACGGAACTTGGCAACAACCTAGTGGCTGCCTGCCAAGAGTTTATTATTTACGAAGAGGAGAGATAACTTCTCCCCACTCCTGGTACATCAAAGGAAAGCAGCTCAATAATTACAATCAAGTCCAGAGATAATCCAGCAAAGTCTATAGCAAAAGTCCGGCAATGCAGAATGGCGTGGAAGATTCAGATTAAAACCTACAACTTCTGATGGCAAGCAGTTCCACTGGTTAATTGTCCTCACTGTTAGGAATTTCTCCTTAATTCTAGGTTGCTTCTCTCCTTGGTTAGTTTCCGTCCGTTGCTTTTCGTCCTGCCTTCAGGTGCTTTTGGGGAATAATTTGACCCCCTCTTCTTCTTTGGGGCAGCCTTTCAAATATTAAAAGACTGCTGTCATGTCCCTCTTAGACCCTCTTTTCATTAAACTAGACATCCCCAATTCCTTCAACCCTTCTTTATATGTTTTAGCCTCCGGTCCCCTAATCATTTTTGTTACTCTTCTCTCCGCTCTTAGCCCTATCGTGGTTAGAATGGCAGAAGGATAAATTAGGACAAACATATAAATACTCACTCTTGTGGTCACCAGTAGCAGGTCAAAACTGCTTTGGGAGATATATTTGTTGTATAATATATATATATATAATATCGAGAGAAGCAACCTGGAATTAAGGAGAAAGTTGAGACTCTGGAAAAAGCGCAGAGAAGAGCAACTAAAATTATTAAAGGCTTGGAGGCTAAAACATACGAAGAACGTTTCAGGATTTGGGTATGGCCAGTCTAGAGAAAAGAAGGACCAGGGGAGACATGATAGCATCTTGCAATATTTGAGGGGCTGCCCCAAAGAAGAGGGGGGGGGTCAATTTATTATCCAAAGGACCAGAAGGCAGGACAAGAAGCAACGGATGGAAACTCAACAAGGAGAGAAGCAACCTGGAATTAAGGAGAAAGTTCCTGATATTGAGGACAATTCACCAGTGGAACAGCTGGCCACCAGAAGTTGTGGGTGCTTCATCACTGGAGGTTTTAAAGAAGAGTCTAGGTGGTCACTTATTTGAAATAGTATAGGTTCTCCTCCTTGAGCAGGGGGCTGGACTAGAAGACCTCCAAGATCCCTTCCAACTCTGTTAATCTATTCTATTCTATATTCTATATTTTATTTTATATTCTATATTCTATATTCTATTTTACATTTTATATTCTATTCTATATTCTATATTCTATATTTTATATTCTATTTTATATTCTATTCTATTTTATCTTTTATCTATCTTCATCTTTTATCTATCTTCTATCTTCTATTTTATATTTTATATTCTATATTCTATTTTATATTCTATTCTATATTCTACTGTATATTCTATTCTATATTTTATATTCTATTTTATATTCTATATTCTATTTTATATTCTATTCTATTTTATCTTTTATCTATCTTCTATCTTCTATTTTATATTCTATTCTATTTTATCTTCTATCTTCTATTTTATCTTCTATCTTCTATTTTATCTTCTAAGAAGATATCTTCTACCTTCTACTTCTATCTTCTATTTTATCTTCTAATCTTCTATTTTATCTTCTATCTTCTATTTTATCTTCTATCTTCTATCTTCTACCTTCTACCTTCTATTCTATATTCTATATTCTACTCTATTCTATTCTACATATAACCAGAAGTCTTTCTGAGTGTAAATACGAAGGACCTGTACGGAGGAAATACGTTGGCAACTCTGCTAGATCCTTCAGGGGAATACTCACGAGAGGGCTACTGAAAGCCAGGTGTCTCCAGCCACCAAAGACGATGCTGCTGGAAGTGCGGAAAATCCGGGAGTTCAAAAATTCGCTGGATTTGCGACTGAAGAACCTTGCCCTGGACGCGTGCCTCAGCGACGAATGCGACGAGAAGTAGCCTGCCTCGTCTTCCTCTTCGTCGTAATCTTGATACATTTCTAGTCTCTTGGCTAGTCGTCCAGGGAACACCCCCCCCAAAAGGAAAACAGCTTCATTAGGGAGAGTCCTCGACTTACGACCGCAATTGAGCCCCAGATCTCTGTTGCTAAGCGAGACATCGGTTCGGTGAATTCAGATCCCATCTTAGCGGCCGTTCTTGCCGCGGTTGTTAAGTGAAACACTGCAGTTGCTAAATTAGTGATGCGGTTGTTAAGTGAATCTGGCTTCCCCCTTGACTTTGCTTCTCAGACAGTCGCAAAAGGGGATCGTGTGATCCCCGGGACGCCGCAACTGTCATAAGTACATGCCAGTTGCCAAGCCTCTGAATTTTGATCACATGACCCCGGGAATCCCGCAAGTGTGAAAAATGGTCCCTTTTTTTCAGTGCCGTTGTAACTTCGAACGGTCACTAAATGAAACTGTCGTAAATCGAGGACTGCCTATATTTTTACCGAAAGGAACCGGTTATGGATTTGCCTCAGTCTTACCATTTTCCTCATGGCCGTATTCCAATCCTCCAATGCTGCATCTCCGAAACACCATTTTATTCTCGGTGAGGGTACCGGTTTTATCCGAGAAAATATATTCAATCTGACCCAGATCTTCTGCGATATTCAGGGATCCACACTGGATCTTTCGGTCGGACACTTCGTCGTACAAATCGATATCATTTCGGATTAAAAAGATGTGCCCCAGTTTGACGAATTCGATGGAGACATACAGAGAAATCGGGATTAAGACCTGTGAGGCAAAACAAAAAAACAAAAAAAACGAAGAAGAAAAGAAAAAAGGCAGATTTGTGAGGTAAAAAAACCAGATTAAATATGGCTTCCTCGCACGAGCAGATCTTCCTTTCCATCGCAGGCAGTCCTCGATTTACAACCGTTTCATTTAGTGACCGTTCGGAGTCATGGCCACGCTTTTCAAAAGTCACTTCACACTTACGACCATCGGAGCTTCCTCATGGTCACGTGATCAAAATTCAGACATTCAGCCACTGACTCGTAGTTATGACGGTCGCAGTGTCCCAGCCCGGGGTCACGTGAATCAACTTTGGTGACTTTCCGACAAGGGAGAATCCAGGTTCCCTTAAGAACCGTGTGACTAACTTAACAAACCCGCAGGATTCACTTAATGACGGGGGCAAAAAAAGGTCATAAAACGGGGATCAAAATTCACAGAAATTTGGGGCTCAATGGCGGTTGCAAGTCGAGGATTATCCCGTGTGAAAAAGCAGTCCATGTTTTTTTCAACCCCGTTTGAAGGGCTTCAGGATCACAGGGACATAAGTCAAAAAAAAGTTAGAAGGAACAAGCTGTAAAATTACCTGCAATAAAATTATCATTGTCCAAAACATTAGAAAACCTCCCAATCCTGCAGGTAACTCTTTCCCGCTTGTGTAGAGAGGGGGTACCGGATTGGCACTTAGCCAACGTCTGTGCCCTTTCAGGAAAGAAAAGAAATAAAGATTCGGAAGAATTAAATATCAGAAACGAACGTGATTTATTGTCCTTTAAAACGATATTGTGTTAAAGAAATAAACGTAATTTATTGAACTTTAACATGATATTGTTTTAAAGAAATAAACGTTACAGTAGTGGCCAAAATTGTGGAAACCTTTCGGGAAAAGTGTAATTTTTCTAAAACTAGCTAATAACACCACTTTTTTGGGGAGTAGTACCATAAAATTATATATCAACGGAAAGATAATTTAATCAAGAATGTAATGCAATCACTTTTATGAAGGATTTGCTATTAGAATAGCAGTTACGGTATTAAGAAGAAAAGTGAAACAGGTAGAAAAAACGAGATATGCAAAAATGATCCCCACGTCGGTTAATCCTTCGTTGGGTAACTTTTAGCATGAATGACGGCCTTACAACGTCTTCCCACGGAGGGAACCAAGCCTTTAAGTTCTGCAGCTGTTATCATGTGAAACCAAGATTGAATCATGGCTTCAATTAACTGGGTTTTATTGCTGGGTCGCTTCTGACTAACCAGTTTCTTGAGTCACCTCCATCGATTTTCCATTGGGTTCAGGGCCATTCCAGTAAGTGGAATAGAATTATCTTCAAACTCCAAAAAAAAAAAAAAGTAGTGTTATTAACCATCAAACCTCAAAAATACACTTTTCCCAAAAAGGTTTCCACAATTTTGCCCGCTACTGTATTTGTTGTTCTTTAAAATGATGTTGTGTTTAAAGAAATAAACGTGATTTATTGTTCATGATTTAGTCTTGTCTTTAACTTACCGATCGCTCCTATGAAGCACATCACTATGAGTAGCAAGACACACCAGAGGATGTCCCTGTTCATTCTCTTCTCTAGTTTACTACGCTTGTATCGAGCTCCCATTGTGTTTAACATGGCTTTTGTTTCATGACCTTGCAAAAAACACACACACACACACAAATAAACCAATATTGGGTGTTTCAATACAAAGCAAAACTTTAAGTCATTAAGAGGAGGGAAGCTATAATATAACGTTTCCCCAAAAATAAGACTCACCTGGAAAATAAGTCCTAGTATGATTTTTCAGGATGCTTGTAATATAAGCCCTACCCACAAAATAAGCCCTAGTTAAGATCCTCAGCTGGATGGATGCATTTAGTACCATATTTCCCTGAAAATAAGACTCACCTGGAAAATAAGCCCTAGCATGATTTTTCAGGATGCTTGTAATATAAGCCCTACCCCCAAAATAAGCCCCAGTTAAGATCCTCAGCAGGATGGATGCATTTAGTACCGTATTTCCCTCAAAATAAGACCCCAGCCGGAAAATAAGCCTCAGTGCGTCTTTTGGAGCAAAAATTAATATAAGACCCGATCTTATTTTCGGGAAAAAACAGTACTTATTCAATAGCAATAGCTCTTAGACTTATATAACGTTTCATAGTGCTTTTATAGACTCTCTGAGTGGTTTAGAGTCAGCATTTTGTCCCCAATAATCTGGGTCCTCATTTTATCGAACTCGGAAAATATTGGACATATAGCATGGACCAAATTCCCAATATAGTCCACATGCAATTTCACTGCTAAAAGTCCTCAAATTGTGTTTTGTGAGCATTTGTATTTCATTATTTCAATTAAAGTTTATTGTCATTGTACGTATATACACAGTATACACATACAACGAAATTCACATAACACCCAGAGACTAAGCCCAACACACATGACAATCCCCAAACACCCCCCCCCCACCCACCACAAATCCCCCACCCCTAAACCACCCAAACATCCACACAACAGACCAAATAATGCTGTCCAACAGCTCACTGATGGTGGCCCTTCAGCTCATTGTTGAGTGCAATTATAGCTCTGGGATAAAAACTATTTCCTAACTGACCAATGAATGGCTAGATATTTTCCTGCACGATCCAGCTATGGCACTCACCTGCGTACACCACGATGCCAACCACAGCTTCCGTGTTCCTGACAATACATCCTCGCATCAACAGGTTGTCCTTATTTAAGCCCACTCGCTCCTGATCCACGTTCTCACTGCAACACATGGAAATCTAAGAGTAATTTTGACTGGTGCTGCAGTCCTGCTTTTAAAAATAAGAGACCACCCCACGCTTAATTTTTCTCAACGTGATCAAAGAGCATCTTCAAAACTACTTACATGAAGCCCCGGAATGAATTAAGGTCGTTGTTAGGAGTCTCACATTCTATTCTGCATATAACTTCTTCTGGATTGATTTCATAGGCCTGCAAAAGAAGAAGATAGATAAAGTAGATAGATATAGAATGATAGATGATATAGAAATAGAAGTAGAAATAGAAATGGATGGATGGATGGATGGATGGATGATAGATAGATAGATGAGAGAGAGAGATGAGAGATAGATGAGAGAGAGAGATAAATAGATAAAGATAAATAGATAGATAGATGAGAAAGATGATAGATGATAGATAGATAGATGATATAGAAATAGAAATAGATGGATGGATGATAGATAGAGAGATGAGAGAGAGAGAGATGAGAGAGAGAGATAAATAGATAAAGATAAATAGATAGATAGATAGATAGATATAGAGAGAGATGAGAGATAGATGAGAGAGATAATAGATAGATAGATAGATAGATAGATAGATAGATAGATAGATAGATAGATATGGAGGAGAAAGAGAGAGACAGAGAGATGAAGAGAGAGCTGAGAGAGAGACATAGAGAGAGATAATAGATAGATAGATAGATAGATAGATAGATAGATAGATAGATAGATAGATAGATAGATAGATAGATAGATAGATAGATAGATGTGTGTGTGTGTGTGTACCGGAGGAAAGTGCAAGAAGCAAAGCATGGAAACATCTTGCCACCAGAAGTTGTGGGTCATCCATCACTGGAAGTTTTTAAGAAGAGATTGGACAACTGTCTGAAATTGTATAGAGTTTCCTGTTTGAGCAGGGGGTTGGACTAGAAGACCTCCAGGGTGCCTTCCAGCTCTATTCTGATCGACTGATTGTTTAAAACGATCTAGGGCCTCCTGCTTGAGCTGGGTGTATGTGTGTGTTTCGGATAATAATTTCCTTCACAACCGCGATGCCGTAACCTCGAACGGTCACTAAACGGAACGGTTGTATGTCGGGGACTACAGATATAAGATCCTCAACGCGATCGGTACCTGTTCAGCGAAGCCTTTCACCACCTGTCTCTGTTTCAGGTTGGTCTCTCCATCCAGGCTCGAAGTCTCAATGTGGCAGATCCCATCCCCGTCGCTAGAATAGATCAGGATCATGTCGGCCGGAATCTCTTCGTTGCACGCCAGTCGGATGAAATCTCCCACGGCCACATCGCTCCAAAACTTATCCACGTAATCTCTCTCTCTTCTGGAAAACCAGGAGTTAAGTAGATGGAAAACATGAGTGTGCCATTTTTATTTTTTATTTTATTTTTGCATTTTATTTATACATTTTTCTTTAGTCAGCATAAAATCCTCAATATTCTACATGAACAGTGTGTTGCCCGAGGACAGTGAGTTTTGAAAAATATTAGCATTAGTAATAATAACAATATTCATATCCTTGATAGTAATCACATCAATTATCCTTGATAATAATCACATCATCATCATAATATTTGCTTCTCTATTACAATTATAAGTAGGGACACGGTGGCTCAGTGGCTAAGACGCTGAGCTTGTCGATGGAAAGGACAACAGTTCAGCGGTTCGAATCCCGAGTGCCGCATAACGGGGTGAGCTCCTGTGACTTGTCCCAGCTTCTGCCAACCTAGCAGTTCGAAAGCACGTTAAAAAAAATGCAAGTAGAAAAATAGGGACCACCTTTGGTGGGAAGGGAACAGCATTCCGTGGACCTTTGGCGTTGAGTCATCCCGGCCACATGACCACGGAGACGTCTTCCGACAGCGCTGGGTCTTCGGCTTTGAAACGGAGTTGAGCAGCGCCCCCTAGAGTCAGGAATGACTAGCACATATGTGCGAGGGGAACCTTTACCTTTTACAATCATAAACCTTCATTCTATGTTTAATCATCCTCTTCAGCTTCTCAGTTTCTAACTTCCGTTTCTGTCAACGCACCGTTAGTGAAACAAGTCCCACGTTAAAAAAAATATTCAGTTTCTTCCTTCTCCTTTATTTTGAGTCTTCATCTATCCATCTCTGTGCATTATATTATTATTTTAAAATATTATTTAAAATATTATAAAATATTATTATTATTTTTTAAGTATACTTTCCTCCGCAGGGATCTCCTTATTTTTCCATGGCCGTGCAAAAACAATTGTGCGCCGTTGTTGTTGATACAGTCCTCGGTTTACGACAGAGGCCTCGAAGTGACAACATCGCTGAAAAAAAAGCCACTTTGGGCCGTTTTTTCACACTTGTGACCGTCGCGACCATCCCTGCGGTCACGTGATGGAAATTCAAAGGCTTGTAAACTGGCATGTACTTATGACTGTTGCGGCATCCCAATTGGATCCCCTTTTGCGACAAGCAAAGTCAAGGGGGAAGCAGGATCCGCTTAACGACCGTGGGACTTAAGAGCCTTCGATGAGCATCTGTCAAAGTGAAGTCTCGGTACACGCCGCGGGAGGACTGTTACATACCTACAATACGCTCTGGTGGTGAAGTTGTTTATCTTTTTGTCTAATTTGTACTTTGTGTAATCCTCCAAGCCATCTTTCACGGCGATAATGGTGAGAACCACGCAGAGTGGAATCATGGTAACTTCTTTTCTAAAGGCTTCCACCGCTGGGACCCAGTTGAGCAGAACGATAAATAAGAAGTACAGATTGGCGACTCTGAAACAGAACAAAACACACCCGCCGTAAACATACGAGAGACACGTACGAGGTATTCGTAGGGAAGCAACCTTAGCTAATCAAAGGAATATCGAAACGACGTTGTGTATCCACAAACTGTAGGTGTTTTGTCATAGGTAGACTCAAATATCCTGATATTTGTTTCTTTCTGACTTAAATATTCTGCTTAAAATCATAGTTCAGATGCCACCACAATTGTAAACAAAAGATGTTGAGACTCCAAAATAGAAGAACAGAACAGAACAGAACAGAACAGAACAGAATGATAGAATAGAATGATAGAATAGAATAGAATAGAATAGAATAGAATAGAATAGAATAGAATAGAATAGGGATAGGGATAGGGATAGGGATAGGGATAGGGATAGGGATAGGGATAGGATAGGATAGGATAGGATAGGATAGGATAGGATAGGATAGGATAGGATAAGCACTGAACAACCAGCTTAGTAACTTATCAACTGCAGAGTAGAGTAGAGTAGAGTAGAGTAGAGTAGAGTAGAGGAGAGGAGAGGAGAGGAGAGGAGAGGAGAAGAGAAGAGAAGAGAAGAGAAGAGAAGAGAAGAGAAGAGAAGAGAAGAGAAGAGAAGATGGAAGATGGAAGATGGAAGATGGAAGATGGAAGATGGAAGATGGGAAATGGAATGGAACGGAATAAAATTCTTTATTGGCCAGGTGTGATTGGACACACAAGGAATTTGTCTCCGGTGCAGAAGCTCTCAGTGTACATACAAGCAACAAGTGATAAATCATGATCATAATCATAAAATACAATCATCATAAATCATAACATACAACCAATCAACCGATAGTCCTAAGATGCTAAAGGAATAGGTAATAGGAAGGATGATAGTGATACAGTCCTACTACAGTTTGACACCCTGGGGCATAAGAGAGCGTTGTGGGAAGTGATGGCACGGGTGAGAATAAAACTCTCTTTGTGTGCGTCTATCAGAATTATAAACTATAAACTATAAACTCAAATAGAATAAGGAAACAAACGAATCACCTGTGGAACTGTTCGAAGAGATTCCTAGGTATGAAGGACCAAAACCGGTATTTGGTCGTCCGTATTTTGTTATTCACATAAAGGTTGGTGACTTTTTTATACTCCTCTTTAAAATGGGCTGACCAAGGTATAACGATTCGGTGTTTCTTCGATTTTTCAGGGACCAGCAGGGTCTCACAACTGATTTTCGGCCTGATTTTGCTCTGCCTGCCGAAGACCAATTTCAGCCACCGCTGACAATAACGGGGTGCCCACGCACTGTCTCCCATCTTCTCAAAAGAAACCAGCAAATCTGGAAGAGGAGACCTATGAGAATAAATTTAGTTAAATGATCGTTGCAAAGGACTTATCTGCCCTGCTGAGATCAAGGGCACACTGAACAGTCTACTATAAACCAACCTTCTAAATTGCCAAATATTTAAAACAAAGACTTGCTCAAGCATCTTGGGGGCGGGAAGGTGGAGGTATTGAGTTCTTTTTTTTTTTTTTTAATGAAATTTTATTGAATTAAGAATATATTGCAATTCAAACTATACGGTTTGGCAACGTGTAGTCATATTATATATTTACAAGTGCGGTGTCTAATCAATTATCTAATTAATTATACAGTTTGTACAAAAATTCTTATATATAAAATTTCTGCGCAGTCAAGTATCTTATTGACTATCTGTTCCTCGGTTGGACCTCTTTTCTCTTTCCAATATCTGGCATAGGAGAGTCTAGCAGCTGTGACAATATGAATAATCAAATATTTCTTGTCCTTATCAAATGTTCGTTTTAGCACTCCCAGGAGATAGAAATTAATATCCTCCTTTAATATTTCTTGGATCCATTTTTGTATGCGCACTCCTCTGGAGGTATTGAGTTCTTACTCCAGAAGTTGTGGGTGCTCCATTAGTGGAGGTTTTTAAGAAGAGATTGGACAACCGTTTGTCTGGAATGGCATAGGACTTCCTGCCTGAACAGGGGGTTGGACTAGAAGACCTCCAAGGTCCCTTCCCACTCGTGATTGTTATCTTGTACAAGGTAGGGCTTTGCCCACGTCTGATCCCATAGAAAAGACTCACAATGATAGCTGAAAAAAGCAGGCTAATAACAACAACAATAACAACAACAATACATATTACAACAATATTATTATTATTATTATTATTGGTTAATCTTTAGTGAGATTCACAGCCTTTGAGGCTGGTTAATAGCTCAGCAGCTCGAGTCCTAACCAAGGACCTAGGAACTTAAGGTATCGTCGGAGGATGTAAGCTGTTCCGAGTAATATTATTATTATTATTATTATTATTATTATTATTATTATTATTATTATTATTATTATTATTATTATTATTATTATTTATTGGTTAATCTTTAGTGAGATTCACAGCCTTTGAGGATGGTTAATAGCTCAGCAGCTCGAGTCCTAACCAAGGACCTAGGAACTGTTAAGGTATTGTCGGAGGATGTAAGCTGTTCCGAGTAAGGTGGTTTTTGTAGAGTCAAATATTATTTTTTATTATTTTGTAGAGTCAAATATTTTATTATTATTATTATTATTATTATTATTACTATTATTATTGTTGCTATTATATTATTATTAATTATTTATTATTATTTACTGATATCGCTGTACCAGGAGACGCCAGGGGGCGAAGAAAAAGAACTGGAAAAAAATCACAAAATACCTGGCCATCGAAACTACACGACTATGGATGAAACATGCAAGAGTGATACCCATCGTCATTGGGGCACTTGGTACCATGTCCAAGAATTTTATAAGATACATCAACAAATTGCAGCTTCCTGCAATAACACCAGCGGAACTGCAAAAAACTGCGCTACTCGGAACATCGTACATCTTAAGAAGATTCTTGGTTGATCCCTGGGACGCTGGCAGCAACCCCTATCAACCATCAGCACCAGTCAATGGTATGTGTGATGCATTTTGAATGTTCAGTTGACTGAGTTTCATGTTTAATAAATAAAGTAAATAATAATAATAATAATGCAAGAACTCACTTGTTTAGACTTTACTGCCAATAAAAGTTTTTACAGAAGAAAACCGAAGATTTAAGCCATGGTGGCTGAAAATCTTTGCATGAGGCACCATTGGCATCCAACTCGGAGAAACTTCGGAACCAGCAACTGATGTCCATTGTGGTGAACGTTCTAGAAGAGTTAGACAATGGATTGTGCAACCATAAGTTGGCTCTCCTAGGTTCTACAGGCTGACATGTGTCCTCCTGCTTTGCAAATACAGGCGGACCTCAACGCTCGGCCCAACATTTACGTTGCTAAGTGAGAAATTTGTTAAGTGAGTTTTGCCCCGTGTTACGTACCACCGTTGTTAAGCGGTTGTGAAGTTAGTCACACGCTGGCTCAGAGAACCTGGCTTCCCCATGGATTTTGCTCGCTGGAAGGTCAAAAACAGGGATTACATGGCTTGGCTGCGACCGTCGTAAATACGAATCGGTTGAATTTTGATCACCTTTCCATGGTTTTAAGGGTGAAAAACGGCCCTAAGTCAACCTTTTTTTTCCAGGGCCGTCGTTAACTTCGAACGGTCACTAAACAAAGTCAAATGAGCACAAAAACGGTTGTTAAGTGAACCATCGGCTTTCTGAGAAGGTCGCAAAAGGGGGAATCCCATGACGTTGAGACACAGCAACCGTCGTTAAGTAGGAACCAGTGGTCGGAAATTTTGAAATGTATGTTCCTAAGCGCGATGTTCGCTAAGTGAGTTTTGCCCCATTTTGCGACCTTCCTTGGCGCCGTCGGTAAGTGAATCGCGGCAGTTGTTAAAAGTTAGCAACGCGGTTGTTAAGTGAATCAGGCTTTCCCGTTGATTTTGCTCGTCAGAAGGTTGCAAACGGGGGGGGGGGGGGGCCCCGGGCCCCGGGGAACTGTGACCGTCGTAAGTATGAGTCAGTTGCTAAGCATGGGATGCTGCAATGGTTATAACTGTGAAAAACACCCCTAAGTCATTTTTTTCAGTGCCGTTATAACTTTGAACGGTCACTAATCGAACTGTCGTTAAGGCGAGGACTGCCTGCATTGTAATGTTATTTGTGGATTACAGAATAAGCAATAAAGCAATAAATGAGCAATAAAGCTTTGACATTGGCACAATAGGCTAATGCAAGCCACATTTGGTGCCACAAAACTACAATTCCCGGGATGCAATGCTCGTCACGTGTCGACGAGGCTCCTCCTCCCGCCGGCCAAACGCTGCGCCTGCGCAGAAACGGCTGGCCTACTCCGCTGCTTCCGTCGGAGGAAACTACGCATGCGCGCGACGAAGCGGAAAAGCGAGCCAGGCGGACCCCGCCTCGACTCTTGGCGCCTGCGCACGGGAAGATGAAGCTCTTGGAGAAATTGCCGGAGGCTGAGACAGCGAAAGTGAGGACGGAAAGGGACTTTATGACGGTCGGATGGCCTATCGGGGTTTCCGCATCAGCGGAGCATTCATTTTTCCTCAGTCCGGGCATCGAACGCTCGAAGCTAGCTGCCCATGCGCAGAACGGTTCGCGCGCATCTGAACGTGTGCATGAGTGTGCGCATGCGCGCGCGTGGGCTGCTTTTTTTTTTTTTTGCACATGCGTAGTAGGGTTTTTTTTTAAAAAAAAATTCCTGTAGCATCCTTGCTGTATTGGAATAACAGAGTTGGAGGGGACCTTGGAGGTCATTTAGTCCAACCTCCTATTTCTTGCATTTGCATCTCTTTTTTTCCCCTTTTGGAGAGATGATGATGATGATTAATAATAATATCAATGGTATTTGTGATGCATTTTTAATGTTTAATATTATTATTATTATTATTATTTAATTAAATATGAAACTCAGTCAACTGAACATTCAAAAATGCATCACAAATACCACTGACATTATTATTATTATTAATAATAATAATAATAATAATAATAATAAATTAGTAAGTAAGTAAGTATTGGCTCAGGAGTGGCTGACCTCATCGATTTAAAAGTTACCCAACACTGAACGAAAAAATAAATTTGTCTATTTATTCCTTAATATAAATGACGATCCTGGAATTATTATGAACTGAAAGAAAGAAAGACTTTCGACTCATGCCTTGCAGGTAGTCCTCGACATACGATCGCAATGGAGCCCAACATTTCTGTTGCTAAGCGAAACATTTAAGTGAATTCCCCACCCTCCCCATTTTATCGCCTTTCTTGCCACCTTTGTTCAGCGAATCACTGCGGCCGTTAAACGAGTAACCTGGTTGTTAAGTGAATCGGGCTTTCCCGTTGACTCGGCTTGTCTGAAGGTTGCAAAAGGAGAGCATGTTATACACACATCCCCGGGGGTCATGGCAACCGTCATAAACTAAGTAATAAGTTTAATTAGCAATTTTATGATGTTTGTGTGTCTATATTTTTCTTGACTGTACACCGCCTTGAGTCCTACGGGAGAAAGGCGGTATAGAAATATAATTAATTAATTAATAATAAATAAATAAATAAATAAATAAATAAATAAATAATTAATACGAGTCAGTTGCCAAGCGTCCGAATTTTGGGTCATAAGTATCAAAAATTGTCCCTTTTCCCCCCAGTGCCATTGTAACTCCAAACGGTCACTAAACGAGCAGTTGTAAGTCAAGGACTACCTGTACCGAGTCGTGGCCCTGAGGAAACTCATCTCTTTGTTTATGCTTCATTTCTTGCAGTTCTTTCACAAAGTCATCGACGGGCTGTGTGGCCACGTTTTCCCCCGGTATCGTGACTACGATGCCGTTTGGAATTTAACAGAATGGATGGAGGTGCTCGAACAAACGGCCTCGTATTTCAGGGAAACGGTTGGAAAAGATCTTTCGGAGGAAGAGGTAGAAACATCCGGGGATTTAAAAAAAAAGAGAGAGAGAAGGACTTGATTCGGCTGGTTGACTCGAAATTTATTTCATAGAAAAGAAAATCATTTTAAGATCATTATAAAGCAAAGCTTGGTTTATGGAGGAGAACTTTGTTGATTTACGCGTAAATCTAAGATTAGATTAGATTAGATTAGATTAGATTAGATTAGATTAGATTAG
>NW_026844121.1:175095-194335 GCF_029531705.1 Pantherophis guttatus
TAGATAGATAGATAGATAGATAGATAGATAGATAGATAGATAGATAGGTGATAGATAGATAGATAGATGATAGATGGATGGATGGATGGATGGATGGATGGATGGATGGATAGATAGATAGATAGATAGATAGATAGATAGATAGATAGATATAGAGTTATAGGCTGAATGCAAACTAGATTTCCCATTTACATGTACTGGGAGTTCCTTTCAGCTCTCACGTTATGACCTTAAAAAGACTGCTAATTATTATTTTTTTCATCTCTTCTGATTAAAAAAAAACAAACCCAAGTCTTAATTGTGTCGTTTTTGCTTCCCTACGCAGCTCGCCCTTTCTAGTGACAAATTGTCCATGCTCCAGATGCCGCTTTTAAACCTTGATCTGGATTTGTCTAAAGATGGGGACCTCAAATTTATCTCCGTGGAAATGAATAAAGAAGAGTTACAGGCTCTGATAAACGCATTGGAAGCGGCGAACAAGGTGGGTCTTTTTGCTTTTAACTCGCTTAACAAATGTTTCACTTAGCAACCTACATTTCGGGATCAATTGTGGTCGTACGTTGAGGACACTGGGAAACGCCAGTGGATGCTGAGCATTTATTTCACCCCAAACTGAGTGATAGTTCTATTTTTTAATTGAAGTTATTTTTCTGCTCCCATTTTTACACTTAACGTTATATTTGGGGGATGTTCAGGAAATCATTTTGTTTCATAAAGCCAACGAAAGCTGAAATCTTTTTCTTAGGGAAGAAAATTGGTAGCCAGTACATAAATGTTGGAAACTGTTGGGATTTTCACACGAATTGAACGCTCTAATCATCCCGGCCAAAAGTATCTCAAAAAGTTCAATCGTGGCAACTGGATTTACAAATTATTTTGTAAATTTATTTATTTATTTATTACGTCTTCGGGCAACATGAAAATAACAAAACGTCTCAGTTTTAATAAACTTAATTGATTGAACTTAATAACGGTCCCGTTGCCATCATTTAACCTTTTTAGATAGGTTGGGAATTCCGTGGTTGGGATTTATTGATTGAGAAGATATGCGGGCAATCACGTCCACACAATAAAGTTTAAAATATGATTAATATGTTTGAATAAGCTGTTGTGATTTAATGGTTTCTCTTCTTTTTTCCTTCTTTGAAGGTAGTTTTGCAGCTGAAATGATTCCCGATTCAGAGCCGCCCAGTGCTGAGAAAGAGGATATTTATTCTAAAATGCAAACGGATATTATTTTTCCAGAGATGGAAAGGTTCCTGAGATGGAAAAGAAGATGAGGAATTTTAATTGCAGGCTTAGCAAGACTTTGCATTAAACCTTTAAATCAGTTAAGTACATTTAGGCTACAGTATGTCTGAAAAGTTTTGAAGAAATGAAGCGGCTGAAAATTCATATTACGTTAACAAACATTGCGTCAAATTGTTTAGGGCAAAAGAAAAGAAATTTCTTTCTTTTTTTTCTCAATTCGCTTTGGATTTGTTCAAAGAATTACATATTTTGACTACCGTGGGATGGTCAGACTGGAAAGCAAAATACGTTGTTTCCAACTTGCCTAAGAACAATATTTTCTAGGACAAAAACAGCTCTGCGCACAAATACAGAGGAACGCGTCCATTGAATGAAGTACATCCAGTTTGAAAGTGACGTTAGGAACAACTCAAGCGGATTTATGACGTCGGAGTAATACTTGTACGTGGGAGAAATCAATAAATGTTTTTGTAACCGGGTTTTTGTAACCTAAGCTATGAAGCAGGTTGAAAATTGAATACAACGTTGAATCTTACAGGTTTAGGACAACTCGCCGCGGCGGGAAAGTTACACTACTATCGAAGAAATGGTGGAATAGAATCATAAAAGGAAGGGTGCCAAAGGAGGGGCAGAATGAAATGTGAATGATAAAAATTAAAAATTATTTTTTAAAAAATTATTTTAAATAATTACATTGAATTGTTGAATTGTCCTGCAGCGAGAAAGAATAAGAATAAGGATAGGATAGGATAGGATAGGATAGGATAGGATAGGATAGGATATAGAATATAGAATATAGAATATAGAATATAGAATATAGAATATAGAATAATAAAACACAGAATGGAGAAGTCAGATTGATTTTAAGAGCTACATTTGAGGTTCATTGACCAGGATCTAACCAGTTTATCCTAAGGGGTCCACGAGTCTAGGCCACCGGATTCCCCCGGAAAGAAGATCAAAATGCGACATCGGTTTTGTTTTTGGCCTCACAAGCGTCGGATAAAATCGGTGATATCGTGCACCATCTTGTTGGTCGGCAGAGGGGATCGGATCCAAAACCCATAGAGCAAGACCATCCCATGCAGGCCCTTCTCTACGTGGCTCCAGGTTACCGGCACACGATTGTCCGTCAGTCGCTTCATGTACAACAACCCGTCGTCGCGAAGGACATCATACTCGCAGGTCAGCAAGAAGGTCTGAGGGAGCTTGGAGATCACCGCATCCTCGGTGAGCAACGGCGAGCAGGTTTCGGTGAGCATCTCTTTAATTTCTTCGTGCAACCGAGGGTTAAAATGAGACGAGGATGGCTCTGGAGGCGTGTAGCCTCTGGCTTTGAACTGTTCCGGGATGTTGTCAGCGCTCAACCACTTCTGGTACTTCAGACGGGTGGCCTCAGGAACGTGACTGCTTTTCAGAATACTGTCCGCAAGAGAAGTGGGCTTGTTAAAGTAATAGCAGCCCAAGAAGGGAACTATCTTACGCCACAAGAAGGGACTTTTGCAGTTCTGCTGATAGGATGGCAAGGAGAAATCCAGGCCTTGAAGAACGGGGTAGATCAACACTTGGGCGTGAACCTTGGGAAGGTCACTCCGGTCCACTAGTAACTGGCAGATACGTGTGGCCAATGTACCCCCGAAGCTGTCTCCAGCAATGATAATACGGGAGCTGTCCACCCCGTAATCTTCTGCGTGTTTCATGAGGAAGACAGTCGCCTTCAGACAGTCATCGTACTGAGCTGGATAAGGGTTCTCCGGCCCAAGTCTATACCTGAAAGGAGAAAACGACCGATTATGGATTCCTGATCCAATTGGGTACAGTGACGAGCTCAGTCTTTCCCTCGTTTTGTAATATGGTGGTGATAGTTTTTTTTAATTATCAATCAATGAGAATAGAGTTGGAAGGGAATCTTGGAATCTTCTAATTTTTCTAATTTTTTAAAACATATTTTTAACTTTTTTGTCATTCGTGTTTCATTTGGTCCCTCCTTTGGCAGCCTTCCTTTCTTTTAACAATTTCTATTTCATCGTTTCGTTGATATTAGTGTCACTCTTGGCCCGCGGCGAGTTATCTGCACCGCGAATTGGCCACGGCGACTTGTCCAAGACCTACTGCAGATTAATGAGACAATGGAGGTAATACTCACCGAACTATGAACACAGTCGAATTCCCCTCTTTGGCAATGTACTGCAGGAATCTTTCATAGATAGCTGAAATGAGTATTGATGAGTTATACAATGGATGAGAATTCATTTCTGGAAACCCCTTTCCCTGCTTGGGGGAAGGAAGGTTTGCTGAAGATCAGCTGTTGTAACCAAGGACAGCTGCTGTCCACTAATCGCTTTCCTATTTGCCAGGCCTCTTACTAAAGTCTGTCCTATTTGCGTTTGGAATCATTTTGGTTTTTTTTTAAAATAGGTTTGTTATTTTATACATCTCATTGAGTGGATGGTGTGATACCTGGGTATCATACATTTCAATACAAATGAACATAACATTATTATTCCTGATAATACATTCCATTTTCACCTTTTTAACGCAAAGCTTTTACTATCGTCCTTCAATTCTAAACTTTCTCCTACTTCTTCCATACATTGTAATATCTATTTTTACTATTATTCCCCTCTTATTTCTATCTCTATTTAAACCCTCTTTTTTTTTTCCCCCATGTCACTCTAATCCAGGTAGGGTTTCCTGCCTGGGCAGGAGGTTGGACTAGAAGACCTCCAAGGTCCCTTCCAACTCTGTTATTCAATTCAATTCAATTCAATTCCTATTCTATTCTATTCTATTTCTCTATTTCTATTCTATTCTGTTCTATTCTAATATTCAAAGACATGATATTTCCTTCTTTCATTATTCAATATCTCAAATGCACACTTCTGGTACCAGTCACAATCATTCCAACATTTAATATACATCTATTCATATTCCTGTTCTTTCCAGTCCTTGTATTTCTAGTATGGATACACATGTTTTCATTAAAATATATATATATTTTCATTATCTAATCGCGGAGTGTTTAATTTTAGTTTCCATCGTTAATCACATTTTTATATCTATTCAATAGTACCCCCACATAACTTCTAGTTATCTAATTTACAAAGTAATTTTCTAACTTACATAACACTAATGTTGATATACAGTATTAATGTATATTCAAAAGTAATTTTTACCTCTTTAGCCCCTTAGCCATCCTGTCTTGCCTGTTTCCGAATTTGTAATCTCATTATTATTATTATTATTTAAACTTGCTTCCCACGTCCCTATTTGCCAGGCCTCTTGCTGAAGTCTGTCCTATTTCCTTTCGGAATCGTTTTTCAGAGGGCAAGAGATCAGAAGATCCCATTCCGATCTTTGGGTCATGTTGACAACGCTGTGGCAATATTGAAAATTGCTAAAACTTTGGGTGCGGCTGGCATAAACGCAGATATGGCTTGATTATAGTGTGCAAAGCAAATGACTGATAGAATCTGTGCCTAATGTCCGTGTTTAATAAGAGAAATTAATATTCCCTGTTTATCTCTATTTAAATATCCACCTTCTCTTGCTTCACCATGCCTTGCACATAACTAATTGGACTAGAATAATAATAATTTTATTTCTATACCGCCCTTTTCCCGAAGGACTCAGGGCAGTGTAACTCTGACAGCAACATTATAGGTCCCTCTTCAATATCTTCATGGATGACTTGGAATAGAAGGGGAACTCAACAGATTTGCAGATGACACTAAACTGGCAGGAATAGCCGACACCCCTCAAAAACAGTAACGCTGAGAAGGATCTTGGAGTCCGAGTGGACGATCCCTTAAACCTGAGCCAGCCGTGTGCGGCAGCAGCCAAAAAAGCTAATCCGATCCTTGGTTGTATAAACAGAGGCATAGAATCAAAATCACGTGAAGTATTAGCACCGCTTTATAAATCCTTAGTAAGGCCACATCTGGAATATTCTGCATCCAGTTTTGGTTCCCACATTACACACACAAAAAAACGGCGTTGGGACTTTGGAAAAAGTACAGAGAAGAGCAGCTGGGATGATTAAAGTCCTGGAGGATAAAACATATTTATTTATTTATTGTTTCAATTTATATGCCACCCTTCTCCGGAGACTCAGGGCGGCTTACAATGCGTTAAGCAATAACCTTCATACTTTTGTATATACCTGCTTAGTAGGGCTTTTGCCCCCACCCCCAAATACAAAGTCAGCTTATTGCCCCCACAATCCGGGTCCTCATTTGACCTACCTCGGAAGGATGGAAGGCTGAGTCAACCTTGAGCCTGGTGAGATTTGAACTCACAGTAATTGCAGGCAGCTAAGTGCTACTTAACAGCACTTTAGTCCGCTGCGCCACCAAGGCTCTAACATATGAAGAACGGTTGCAGGAATTAGGTATCAATTTCAATACCTATAGAACAGTTTAAAGCCAATGGGACAGTTTAAAATCGTATTTTATTCCGAATTCATTTTAAATTGCATTTTATCCAATTCGATTTTAAATTGCTTTTCTCACGTTTTAGTAATAACTTGTTTCTGGAACTCTGCACTCCAATATGGCCCAAGGGCTAATCAATAAATAAAGATACTAGATACTTTAAAAAAAAGGATTAGTGGGGGCATGAGAGCAATCTTCCAGTATTTGAAGGGCTTCAACTTATTTTCCAAAACACCAGAAGGCAGGACAAGAAATAATGGTTGGAAAGTAACCAAGGAGAGAAGCAACCTGGAATTAAGGAGAAACTTCCTGACAGTGAGAACAATTAACCGGTGGAACCACTCGCCACCAGAAATTGTGGGTGCTTTGTGTGTGTGTGAGAGAGAGAGTGAGAGAGATTTTGAATGAAGTGGAATCGTAGGCGAATCTGAACATCTACATGTGTTTTAGTAGCCAACCATCCGGAAGTGATTTGCCATTAACTGGGATGCTTTTCAGTGTTCCAGTTTATCTCCCTGAGATTCCCCAACTATCTTGGTTTAGCAATCCAAGGTTGGCTTGGAATTACATCTTACCGATGCTTCCCGCAATGCCAGCTCCACCATGGCAAAAAAGCACAGCTTTTCCTTTGGCCTTTGGCTCCGTTTTGGGTGAGTAGATCCTCACTGGCACCCCATCAAAATCCTGGTCCCGAATGGTCAGGGATGGATCCTTAAACAGGCTGATTGTATTCGTCCACAGCCGTATGATTTCAGGCAAACTGGACAAGCCCAGCGCCTCTGCAACAATTCCCTGTTGGCCAAACGACAGGAGAGAAGAAGTTAATTTGGGGAGACGCTCACAACTTCTGAAAGCGAGCTATTAGTAAGAACTGTGTTGCTAATTTTACTATTCTGACTAGTTATTCTGACATGATAGCATTTTCCAGTATTTGAAGCGGGTGGAAGAAGAGGGTGGTGAGCTTATTCTCCAAAGCACCTGAGGGCAGGACAAGAAGCAACGGGTGGAAACTCATCAAGGAGAGAAGCAACCTGGAATTAAGGAGAGATTTCTTAACAGTGAGGACAATTAACCCGTGGAGCAACTTGCCACCAGAAATTGTGGGTGCTTCATCACTGGAGGTTTTGAAGAAGAGACTGGACAATCACTTGTCTGAAATGGTCCTGCTTGAGCAGGGGGTTGGACTAGAAGACCTCCAAGGTCCCTCCCAACTCTATTCTGATTGATTGAAATGTCACCCAGCCAGAGGGCATTTTTAGTTTTTAGTTTTTAAATGGTTATTAATTGTTTAGTTTTAATTTGTTAATGGGTTTTAATTCGCACTGTTTTAATTCGGGCCAAAGTATATAATTCTTTTAATTAATTTTAAATTTTGTATTGTTATGTATTTTAGTTTTGGCTGTGCACCACCCTGAGTCCACTAGGAGAAGGGCGGTATATAAATTGAATGAATAAATGAATGAATGAATGAATGAATGAATGAATGAATGAATGAATGAATGAATGAATAAATAAATAAATAAATAAATAAATAAATAAATAAATAAATAAATAAATAAATAAATAACTTCAACCTTAACTTAAATTTTACTTTCATTTAACTTTTCCTTAGACATAGTGAGGCATGATTCTCCCAAGTTCAGATTAATTAAAAAAAAAAAAAGATTTTCATTGCATTTCCCACCCACCCCACCCACCCCTTCTTCTATTTAGATTTTACTACCTGGTGTAACTCAAACCACATTCTCAGACTGAATGAGTCCCAACTGTTCCAAAGGGACGTGCCCACTTACAGACACAGCTGTGAGATGAAGGAAAAGAAAATGAAAGGAATCCCTCTTAATTCCCAACCCCTTTCAAAACTGGACAGGGAGGTGACCCAGTCAGTTTCACAGCTTTTCTTGTTCAAGAAGCGAAGAAAGGCTTTTGACGGCGGCGTGGATGGATTCGGGGCCAGTTCGAATCTTGTAAGGAAATAACAAAACGATTATTTCCCCCCACCCCCACCCCTCGAAGTTCCTGAGAAAAGGAATAAAAGAAAACTTACGAACAGGATGCCCGAAAGGAGCCACACTTGACACATGCGAAGCTGCAAGGCTTGATCGATCCCAGGAGGAAACACCGTTTGGGAATATTGGATGACGACCGAGACCAGGAAGATGGCTGGGTAGACGGCAGTTCCGACAAGAAGGCATGCTAGGTGCTTCCAGAAGGAAGTCATTGCGCCTTGTTCTGGAATAGAAGGATGCTGCTTGTCCTCTTGTCCGTAGAGACTGCGAAGAGTCCAGTAGTTATAGGTATTTCCATATATAGCCAACCCATCTATATGTGGAAATATAAGTGGGTTGGTATTAATAAAGAGAAGCCTGCCTTCTCCTCTCCACCCATTATGGAGACACCTACAAGAAGGACCAAGCAGAGAAGAAGATCTGGTGGGAGGGACTGACCGCTGGATCGGTCTTCTCTAACTGGGTTGTTGTGAGGCCAAAAATCTTAACCCGGTTATTATAAGGGTTTAATTGCCAACATTATACCTTGGCTGGCTCGCTTCTCATTTCCTGATGTTGCAATGGTTGATAGATTGGAAAGGAGTCAACGGATTGTGTCACATATAGAGATATATTTTGGAGGCGGAGAACATACCACAAAGGAGATATGAAGAGCAGGGACTTGTGGGAGCCAGATGGGGACAAAAAATACCCAACAGGCACAAAAGATAACCTTGTGGAGTGGGTACGGCGGCCTAGAGGTGCAGCTCTGGCCTCACAATCAAGAGGCTGTGAGTTCGATCCTAGGTAGAGGCCGATATTTCTCTCTCTCTCTCTGGGCACACTGAGAATATACCTGCTGAACAAAACTCTGTATTGGCAACAGGAAAGGCATCCGGCCATTAAAAAAAAAACACCATTCTGCTAGCTTCATTCAGTTGCCCAGACTCCAGACCCCGCAAGGGATTATAGGGTCATTAAATGATGATGACAAAAGATAACATTGTCCGTTCTCTCATCCCTTAGCAAAGATGGAGGCCTTCTCCTCCCCACCCATTATGGAGACTCCTAAACAAAGGACCAGGCAGTGAGGAATGTCTGAGGGGAGGCGCCTAAACCATTTCAGACAAAGGACTGTCCAATCTGTCAGCGTCTCACCACTGGCATAGAGTGGAGAGAGATAAGCCCTGAACTTTTGCCTGCTAAATCCCTTTGAAGCTGGGTCGTCGTGGAAATGAAGGGAGGGGGGACATTCCTGTGAAATGATGAGACAAGAAGTCAGTAGAGTGACTTGGAAGATAGCCAATGAGAAGCAGATAATTGGGGATCGGAAAGGGAGGGATTGGGGGGCAAAAGGTCAGTCTTGTCCGCATCGAGTCCTGATCCGGTTTGCTGTGCTCAAATAAAGAGAAGATTTCCTTAAAGATTGGCAGTTTAGAAATTCATTTATTTTGAGATAGCATCGAAGTCTGACACAATCTCTTCTTGAAGACCTCCGGTGATGGAGCACCCACAACTTCTGGTGGCAAGGAGTTCCCCTGGTTCATTGTTGTCACTGTGAGGAAATTCCTCCTTCGTTCCAGGTTGCTTCTCTCTCCTTGGTGAGTTCCCATCCTTTGCTGCTTCTTCTCCTGCCTTCTGGTGCTTTGGAAAACAGGCTGAAAACCTGCCCCCCCCTGCCCCCTCTTCTTTGGGGCAGCCCCTGAGCTATTGGAGCATTGTTAAGAAAAGGAAGTTTTTGCCCCAGGACTAATGATAGGGTTGGTATGGACTAGAAGGGTTAATTGCGGTCATATCCTGCAATCCTCATTTCGTATGGAGGCTGATAGGATCAGAGAACTCAGTGCTCGCTAATATCAGCAACCACGTGAGCAGATCTTTGTCTGAATGGGTAAGGATCAATTAGGACAGCCAATTCCCACAGGTGCTATTTTTGGGGCATGTGATATCCTTCTGCACACCTTAGAAAATCACGATCAGCTTTGCACGTGGCAGGAACACGCAATCTATTCCTTGTGGGAGCTGCAACGTCCCCGGGACGTGGAGCCCAGATTGACGTCGTCTCCCCAAGGGATGAAATCAGAAACGGAAATAGAAACGATGAAAGAGAAAAAAGATCAAGAGACGTGGGTGGGCGCAGCGGTTAGAGAGCGCGGGGGTGGCAGGCTAGCTCTGCCCACTGCCGGCAGTTCGATCCTGCCCGGCTCAAGTTTGACTCAGTCTTCCGTACGTTCCGAGGTCGGTAAAATGAGGACCCAGATTGTTAGGGGCAATAGGCTAACTTTGTAAACTGCTTAGAGAGTCAGCCTTTCACACATGCACACACCCAACCAACTGTGTCCTCACTTTACCCACCTCGGAAGGACGGAAGGCTGAGTCAACCTTGAGCCGGTCAGGGTCGAACTCCTGACAGTTGGCAGAGTTGGCCTGCAAACCTGCATTCTAACTGCTGTGCTACCACGGCTCCCAAGTCCCTATTTTCAATGTCGTTGTCATTTAATAACGGTCACTTAAGTCGAGGGCTATCTGTGGAGGCTTTAGCCAATTCCCGGGAAGATCTCAAGCTGAGGGACGATTGTGGACGTGAAGTAGCAGCTTGGGAAGGGTGGAGTCTTCTCCAGAGATGGGAGATCAGGATATTTGTTTTAATTTTGTGCCACCTCCCTAACACATCTTACAACCTGGGGCCCAAGGCATGGAATTACAAAATCAAAGATATTGCAAAATTTCCCTATAACGTCCACGATGCCAGCCCCAGAGCAAAATCCAGAAATAGGAAGCGGGGAGTTTCCAGAACAATCTCCAATACCAGCCATAAGGTACGCAGTGTGAAATTTCCGAAAGATGTCCCTAATTAATTCATGAGCCATGAGCCAAACTTCAAAAGAAATACAGTCATTTATTAGGAGCACCATTTCGGCAATATTCGGATGCAGTTAGAACTAATCCCACGTAGATTTACGTTCCCCTATGACCCTGTCTCTCCCCTCCTCCCTGGCCGTGTCATAAATCACATTCTCCAATTAACCACTTTGGCTGGCTGTGAAACCTAACACCCTCCTTCTGATTGCGGAAAGAAAGCATCTACGGAATGCAGCTTCAGTTAGGGAAATCAATCAGCTCTATCAGTTCTCCCTCCCTCCTGCTCATGGCAATTTGAAAGCTTTACAAGTTGACATGCAGAACATTAAAATAAAATAAATATAACCCCACATGTATTTTGTCTTTTTATCTGCCGGGATGCAACAACATGGTAATGCAATCCTAGGCTGCATTAACAGAGGGATAGAATCAAGATCATGTGATTACTGGATCCAGTTTTGGTCACCATTTTATAAAAAAGATGTTGAGACTCTAGAAAGAGTGCAGAGAAGAGTAACAAAGAGGATCAGAGAAGAGTAACAAAGAGGATCAGCCGGTTCGCACCACTTCGGGAGAACCGGTTGTTAACTTTCTGAGCAGTTTGGCAAATCGGTTGTTGGAAGAAATCATGAGGGCAGAGAACCGGTTGTTAAATTACTTGAATCCCACCACTGGATGGGAGGCTAAAACATATGAAGAACGATTGCAGGAACTGGGCATGTTTAGTTTAATGAAAAGAAGGACTAGGGGAGACAGGATAGCAGTGTTCTAATATCTCAGGGGCTGCCCCAAAGAAGAGGGAGTCAAGCTATTCCCCAAAGCACCAGAAGGCAGGACAAGAAGCAATGGACTGAAGATCATAAGAGTAACCCAGCCTTTTCAATCAGAATAGAGCTGGAAGGGACCTTGGAGGTCATCTAGTCCAACCCTCTCCTCATGCAGGAGACCGTAGACCAGTGATGGCGAACCTTTTTGCCGTCGCCTGCCAAAAGCGTCGTAGGGTTGCCGGGTGTCCACTATTTGAGTGGACAGTCCACTTTTTTCACATTATGTTCCCCATTTTTTTTTTCACAAAATAGTGGACATTTTTTTTTATTCAAAACTTTGTATATTTTTTAATATGTCTCAACGTTGTACTGAAATTAAAGAATTATTCCTTAAACATAAAGAATTGATCAAAGCTGCGCAGTCAGATAAAAAATACATACGACAGCAAAGTAAAATGTAATTTAATATTTTACATATTATTATATTTGATGTTTTGAATTTTAAGTAAAGTTTTGAAGTGATTATTTTAATACGTGTTAAAATGTTTGTAAAAAAATATATAATTTAATTGTAAATATATATTTATTATTTTTACTACTTAAACCCCCCCCCCCGCTTGTCCGCTATTTTTTGGAAGCAGACCTGGCAACCCTAGTGTGTGGAGGGGTCACACGTGTGTGTGCCCACACCGATAATTCAATGCCCCCCGTGCCTGTTCCCCCAGGCATGAGCACATGCAGCCCCCCCCCCTTTTGGGCCTAGCAGGCCTACCTGAAGCCTCCAGAAGGTGAAAACAGCCTCCCCCCCCGGAGGCCCTCAGGAGGCCAGAAACGGCCCATTTCCCGACTTCCGGTGGGCCCCGTAAACCCATTTTTCGCCCTCACCAGCCTCCAGGAAAACTTCTGGATCCTGGGGAGGTCAAAAAACTGGCCTACCGGGCCCACCGGAAGTCCAGAGACTTCAGGTAGGCCTCCGAGGCCGAAATCGGGGCGCAACCCCCCCTCCCAGCTCCCCACCGCTCTTGGCACCCGACGGCAAAAAGGTTACCCATCACTGCCATTTCAATCAATCAATCAGAAGAGAGCTGGAAAGTCTTCACATCCAACCAGTAGTAGGTTTCAAATCCCTGCGCTACCGGTTTTGCTATCAGTAGCACGTGGGTGCGCAGCACTACTGCGCAGGCACAGAGTGTTTTGGATGATGTCTGGGCAGGTGGACGAAGCCTCCCGCCACTACCAATTCGCCCGAACTGGGAGCAAGCCACCACAGCATCCAATCCCCTTGCTCAAGCAAGACGCCCTATATTTCAGAGAAGTGCCTGCCACTCACTCACACACAAACACATGCACCAGGCAAGGTCACCAAGCTGGAAAGACGAACAAAGCAGAAGAAGGTGGGCGTTGGGTTTCTAGCAGCGTTCGAGGAATTGGAGGACACTTCTGAGACCCCTCCTCGTCCCAGGAAACTCCATTGGCCCATATCCTATCAGCATGGTGATCCCGTGGAATCCATCCTCCAGGTGATGCCAGGTGAGAGGCACCCCGTTGTCTTCCAGCCGTTTCTTGTACAGCAGGCCATCGTCTCGGAAAATGTCGTATTCGCAGGTTAAAAGGAACGTCTCTGGATACTGTTGGAGGATGGCATCTTCCGTCAGGAGTGGGGAAAATTCAGGTTCAAAAGTTCTCTCGCATTCTTTGAAAAGATCTTCAGAAAAGCGACCGGGTACAAAGGGCACATAACCCCGGAGTTTAAATTCTTCTGGAATATGTTCGGCGCTGATCCATTTCTGGTACTTGGCCCTGAGATGTCCGGAACGTGAGCATTGGCCATCACGCCATCGCTGTCCGAAGTCTTTCCGGTGAGATAAAACTTGCCAAAGTGACCGCATCTCTCTTGAGTAAAAGGGGCACCGACTGGTTTTGCTGGTGAGAAGGCAGATTGAAATCCACACCTTGGAGGAAAGGGTAGATTAAGACGTGGGCCCTGACCCGGGGCAGATCCTTTCCGAACACAAGTTGTTGAGAAATGGCCGCCACGATGGAGCCTCCGCTGCTGTCTCCACCCAACACGATCCGTTGTGGATCCACACCGAAGTCCTTCGCGTGCTTCAGAAAGTACGATACGCCGCGTAGCAGCTGCGTTGTTGAGCTGGGTAGGGATGCTCCGGTGCCAACGGATACCTAAACCAACAGGGAATCAAAAGGAAATCTTTCAAATGCATTGGCATTCCTATTATTATCATTGTTATTGTTATTGTTATTTTTGTTGTTATTATTACTATTACCCGATAGATACGACCACGGTGGCACTTTCCTGGGCAAAGAAACGACACAGTCTTTCGATGCTTTCTGAAATATTAAAACATATATAAGTATATATATATATATATTTAAGAAAAAAACTGAATACATCCATTTTTTTCCCATTTAGCCCAACATTTCTCTGTCCCCTTTGTCGCTCAATCAAATCAAAAAAATCAAATTCATTACAGTCAAAGATGAGAGTCCTGAACAAATCAAAACACCCGAGGAACATCCAGTTTCAAATCCCGAGGATGTCGTAAGTGTGAAACACGGCCCCCTTTTTTGTGACTTTGAATGGTCACTAAATGAGCCGTTGTAAGGACGAGGACTGTCCATCTTTGGAGAACTTACTGAAGCTTCCAAACATGCCCCCTCCTCCGTGAATCCACACAAGTCCCCGTCTGCTCTCAGGATTTGATGTTTTGGACCGATAGACCCTCACGGGCACGGAGTCGAAAAGCGTTTCCTTGATGCTCAGGTCACTGGGCCCCGCTGGAAATATTCCATCTATCACAAACTTCCATACTGCCAATTCACGGCAGATGCCAAGTTTTTCCAGGATCGGATCCTGCTCGGTGCAAAAATTAACAAACAAATCACATGGAGAGATCCAGAGAAATGCTATCAAAAGCGAGTTCAATCAATCAGAGCTGGAAGGGACCTTGGAGGTCTTCTAGTCCAACCCCCTGCTCAAGAGACCTTATAGTATCCCAGATAAATGTTAAACTAGACACTCTGGTTTCCCTCGGGAAGGCGTTTTGCTTCTCATCCAAGCTTCTTCAAGCTCTGGGCTTCTTGAGCTGAAGAGCCGAAGAAGCTTCTTTTGATGAGAAGCGAAAGGTCTTCGAAGAAAAACCAGTTGCCTCTTGGGAAAAATAAAAGCCTCTTTGGGATAAAGTGAAACTTTGATTTTCCTTACAAATTTCTGCTCGCCAAAATGCTATTGTTGAGCCAGAAAAAAACCTGGATTGATTTTATTATATTAATTTGTTCTACGACTCTTCTTTTTAGTAGGTTGATAGTTTTTAGAGGAGGTTTTACATTCTATAAGCTGCCTTGAGTCGCCGTGTGTGAATGAGCAGCAATATAAATTCCACAAACAAACAAACAAACTGAAGCTAGAATCGAAGGACTTACCAGTCTGAGAACAATGCCGATGGACAGATAGAGAAGGCAAAGTTTATTCCCCTGGCTGATTCCTGGTGGATATGAATCTTGGTATAATCGTAGTAAAGGATCCACCCGAGAATTAAAAACGGGACCGAAATGCAGAAATAAAATGTCAGCATCCACAACTCTTGGCCAAATATAATTTCCATGCCGAAATTGAAACTCGGAATTATTATATATATAGGAAATCTGGTCCAAGGAAATTGCAGCCCCCGTTTAATTTCCCTTTTTCGTTGGTGCACGATGAGATGCACCTTGCCACGTCGTCCTTTTAACAGCGAGAGACAGGTGTGTGTTTCAATCCCTTTTCAAAGGCATCCTTTAAATCCTGCCATTTGGTGCAATTGGGCAGCCCATGTTCTAAACTTGAGAACAGGCCGATCTCTTTTCAAACCCTTCCCTCCTTGAAGATTACACCACCCGACTTCAGGGTTTAACTGTTTAGATCATTTGGCAGATTAAAGGTTATTCTTATTTATGGCCACTTTCCCAAAACAACTGGAACAACGGAGGCTTCCCCAGATCGAGAATTTCAATCCAAAACCCACGTTGAACGAGAGTTTCCGTTGATAGATGAAAATATAACCAAGGAAATATTAGATTGTGCGGAAACGGATAGGTTAATGTCGAAGATAAAGGATAAAGAAGATACAGAATCCTTTTAAACTTGGGATTTGTTTTGTCAATGGTTAGATTTCCTGCTTGAGCAGGGGGTTGGACTAGATGACCTTCAAAATCCCTGCCGTCGTCCGCCCGCAGCCTGCGGAGCTGGCAGCAAGTCGGACAACGATGAGGCTGAGGAATAACAGGGGCCAGTCCCGGAGGCTGGGGAAGGCCCGGATGAGGGCTCTGCGTCGGAGGCAGAGCTGGGGCCAGGGCCATCGGGGAGTGATGTGCGGACTTCGGAGCCTGGAGATAAGATAGATCTATTTCAGCCTTATAAGGCCTCATCAGTTAGCCACGCCCTCATCTCATGTATCCTCCCTGTAAAGGTACAATATTTGTTTTTCTTTCTTTTTCGTAGGTTTTATGTGTCTTTCTCTTTAGCCAGGTTCTATCTACGTAAATCAAGATAATTATGACAAGTTAGAGAGCTTGTCGAAACGTTGCCAACAGGGTGGATTTGATTTAAATCAACTCGATTTAAATCTTAATTTTTAAAGAGCAACTGTCATCTCTGCTACTCCTTTGACCCGCTGTTGACTCACCGATAGTCCCAGTGTTGCAGAATATACAGCCTCGTGCTACATAACTAAGCTCCATTTCATGCCGAATAAACTAAATTATTTATGTATCTTAAATAGAAAACTATCTTACGATAGATTTTTACCCCCAAAGTTTTTTATTAAAATAAATTCGATAAAAATCAAAAAAATCCGATTTAAATCAAAAAAATCTGATTTTTTTTGATTTTTTTAAAAAAAATCATTGATTTTTATCCACCCCGGGTTGCCAAAAAGAAAACTTTTAAAGCATTGGTTAGGATTTTAGCCAGAGTTTCAAAAGACCGTTTTGTTGAGATTTTGGAGGATTTTAAGCTGGGATTTTAGCCAGGATTTTAAGTATTTCAACTAACAGACTTTTAATGACGCGGGAAAACACCCGCAATTGCCAACTTCCGGTTGGTCTGGAAAGCCCAGCTCTCCCCAGCCTCCAGAGCCTTTCTAGGAGCCTGGGGAGGGCGAAAACAGCCTTCCCTCCCCTGGAGGCTCTCCGGGGGCTGGAAATGGCCATTTGCCAACTTCCGGTGGGACCGGACGTAAAGCGTGAGTACTGCACATGCGTGGAAGGCCATGCGCGTGCGCAGAGGGGGGCTGCGCACTCACATTTGCGAACCGGTAGGGAAGGGAATCCCACCTCTGCAAGCCCATAATATTCCGGAAAATAGGTCGTTCTTCTAAGGTCACCGAAGTAAGCACAGCACATGCTTAAAATATTGACACGCCTTGCCTATATAATCTGCTAATCATAATGCACATATGTGAGGTTTAGGGAGGGTTTTAGGAAACATGTAGGAGGCGGTCAAAAGAGAGTGTAACCTGATAGTATCTCAGATAATCGGGAACAAGGAGGGATGTGGCAGCCGGTGTTGATTGGACACGATCGGAGGGAACCAAGCTACTTCTCCCCACATGTTGCAACAGAATTTAGGATAACTTTTATTGTCAGGTTGCGTGCACACTAATCAGCCATACATTAAAATGAAATTTTTAAGGTCTTTCCCACGTCTTGGCTGGTTATCAGCCAGGCAAATTTGCCACGGGTTGTGAAAGGAAGTAGCTACACTCACAACAGGGGATCAACGTTTGGAGGCTTGGCGACGACCGTAAATAAATATAAATAAATATAAATATAAATAAATATAAATATAAATAAATATATTTATTCCGAGAACTGGCGAATACCACCTCTGGCTGGCCCCAGAGTCAGGAGGGAATGGAGATTTTGCAGTATCCTTCCCCCAGGAATGGGGAGGGAATGGAGATTTTGCAGTATCCTTCCCCCTGGAGTGGGGAGGAATGGGGCTTTTGTAACATCCTGCCCCCAGGAATGGGGAGAGAATGGAGATTTTGCAGTATCCTTTCCCCAGAAATGGGGAGGGAATGGAGATTTTGCAGTATCCTTCCCCCTGGAGTGGGGAGGAATGGAGATTTTGCAATATCCTTTCCCCAGGAGTGGAGAGGTAATGTAGAGTTTGCAGTATCCTTCCCCTGCCACGCCCACCAAGCCACACCATGCCCACAGAACCGGTAGTAAAAAAAACTATTACTATGTATATACTATTAGGAGTAGTACCTTTGCTTTGTTTTGCAAGGGCCGTTCTATTTCTATCTGCTCTATTCTATTGGCATTTGGTTAGTTTGCGCATTTTTTTTTTCCTGAAATGGAAGTTTGCTCCGGGATTCCCTTTGCAGGGGGATTCCCCACGCGCGTGGACACACCTACAACACCCACACCCGCCCAGCGGAGGAGACTTCGCCCCCTTCCCTTCCCCGCCCCCACCCGCACAGGGAGGGGTTTTGCACGGCCCGCCCCGGACCCACCGCGCAAAAATCCCCGAAGCTGCAACTTTTCCTGTTCCTCCTCCGCCTGGTTCTAAGAAAAGCGACCTCCGCCGTCATGTGAGTCCCCTCCGAGGGTCTTGGGGAGGGGGCTGCTTTCGGAAGAAGAGATGGGGGGGGCTCCTGCCCGCTTTTTCCCTTTTCCCCCCCTTTTTTGCAAGCTGCGGGGAAAAGTCCTCTTTGGAAATTCTCATTTGCAACCGGGCGCCCGCCGCTCTGCTCCGGCGCCCTCGGGTCTCCTTTCCTTCCACCCCCTCCCCAAAAAAACTCCTCGCCTCGGGGGTCTCCGGGGGTGGCTGGTTGGGTGAAGGGAAGCCGAGTTAGAAGGGACCTCGGGCGGGGAAAGGCTAGGCAGGGCCCTGGCCGGTGGGAGAAGGCCGAGACTTTTTGGACCCAATTTCTTGGCTATAAAGTTTAATCCGGAGCCAAGACTTTTTACCCAAATCGATCTGACTCCGGATCTGCTGCAACTACGGTTTTGTTTTGTTTTTTCCCCGAAAGAGTTTAGTTGCAACTTGGTTGCAACTTGGTTGCAACTAGTTGCAAACAGAAAAAGAAAAAAATAATCACCCCAGGGCGATGCCCATTTCCGGGACAGGCGGAGCTCCGACCGACTCCGGCGTTAAGAGCCCGGCCTGTTTCTGTTCCCCTAGGGGTGGAACGGAGAGCCCTGAACCGCTTTGGGGGTGGGGGTTAGGGGGCTCTGGGGGTGTCTGCTGGGAGAACCCCCCCGGGGATGTTTTATCCCGGTTGGTAGCTCTACTAGGAGGTTTTTATACTTGGCAAACAAGGATGATCTCCAGGCTGGAATTGGGCTTCAGTCAGAATAGAGCTGGGAGGGACCTTGGAGGTCCTCTAGTCCAGCCCCCTGCTCAAGAAGAAGACCCTAGAGACTTTTTCAATCCCTCAATCAAAATAGAACTGGAAGGGACCTTGGAGGTCTTCTAGTCCAGCCCCCTGCTCAAGAAGAAGACCCTAGAGACTTTTTCAATCCCTCAATCAAAATAGAACTGGAAGGGACCTTGGAGGTCTTCTAGTCCAGCCCCCTGCTTAGCTAGGAAACCCTACACCACTTCAGACAAATGGTTATCCAACATCTTCTTAAAAACTTCCAGTGTTGGGGCATTCACAACTTCTGGTGGCAAGTCGTTCCACTGGTTAATTGTTCTCACTGTCAGGAAATTTCTCCTTAGTTCTAAGTTGCTTCTCTCCTTGATGAGTTTCCATCCGTTGCTTCTTGTCCTGCCTTCAGGTGCTTTGGAGAAGAGCTTGACTCCCTCTTCTTTGGGGCAGCCCCTGAGATACTGGGAGGATGCTATCATGTCTCCCCTAGTCCTTCTTTTCATCAGACTAGACATTATTATTATTATTATTATTATTATTATTATTATTATTATTATTAT
>NW_026844121.1:194447-210377 GCF_029531705.1 Pantherophis guttatus
AAGAAGAAGAAGAAGAAGAAGAAGAAGAAGAAGAAGAAGAAGAAGAAAGTTCAATTTATATGCCGCCTTTCTCTGAAGACTCAGGGTGACATACCCAATTCTTGCAACCGTTCCTCATATGTTTTAGCCTCCGGACCTTTAATCATCTTTTTTCCAAAGTCCCAACCTCTTTTTTGTGCTCTATAAAGTGGCTCTATAAAGTGGCACTAATTCTTCGCATGATGTTTCATTCATCGTATTTTATACAACCGAGGATCATATTAGAACTTTTGGCTGCCGTTAAAACGGGGTTGGGCTAGATGACCTCCAATATCCCTTCCAACTCTGTATCTGTAAAGGTCAGGGTGGATAAAAATCAATGATTTTTTTAAAAAATAAATAAAAAAAATCAGATTTTTTTGATTTAAATCGGATTTTTTTTTTTAATCGAATTTATTTTAATAAAAAACTTTTGGGGTAAAAATCCATTGTAAGATAGTTTTCTATTTAAGATACATAAATAATTTAGTTTATTCAGCATGAAATGGAGCTAAGTTATGTAGCATGAGGCTGTATATTCTGCAACACTGGGACGATCGGTTGAGTCAACGGCGGGTCAAAGGAGTAGCAGAGATGACAGCTGCTCTTTAAAAATTATGATTTAAATCGAGTTGCTTTAAATCGAGCCTTTTTACTAGGGATTTAAATCATGATTTAAATTGTGATTTGGGCCAAATTTATATATATATATTAACTGTTTTTTAATATTTGTATTTCATGTTCTTAATTCTGGCTGTACACTGCCCTGAGTCCTCAGGGAGAAGGGCGGTATATAAATTGGAAATAAAATAAAAAATAAAAATAAAATAAATCCACCCTGGTTAAAGGTCATGATATTGTCTTGAGTCTGGCCGGATCTTTTTGGATCCGGAGCTTGTCTTCTGGGGTGTTGGCTGTTGCGGTCAGCTGCAAATGTCATCTGCAAATTTGATGAGTTTCCTTTCTAATGTCCTCATCGGAGTTATTTATGAAGATATTGAAGAGTACTGGGACTAAGACCTGACCTTGTGGTGCCCATTTTAATCACAAGCTGGATAAGTGACTGAAACTTCATTTTATTGGTGGCCTAAACGCAGGAAGCCATCCTAGGATTTTAAGCCCACCATATCTGAATGATGGTGGTGTGTGAATGGTGGTGTGGTAACCCAGATGAAGTATCTGGTGTTTATAAATGGCCGTCTGGCAATAAATAATCTGGCTTGTCTTTTTTTTTTTTCTTCTGCAGGTCTGGTGATCCTGTATCTGGCTCTGCCTCCGGCAGCAACCGACGTCTCCAGCAGACTCAGAACCAAGTGGATGAGGTACGTATGGCCATGTTCTTCAGAAGTAGGATGGTGGGTGAGCTTGGTGGTGAAGCTGCAGCACATTGGGAGTTGAGGACATTCCTGAAAAGGTCCATCAGTTGAAGGGCCCAACCAGTTGAGGATTTCCTGAAGGGCCCAACCAATTGAGGATTTCCTGAAGGGCCCAACCTGTTGAGGATTTCCTGAAGGGCCCAACCAATTGAGGATTTCCTGAAGGGTCCATCAGTTGAGGATTTCCTGAAGGGTCCATCAGTTGAGGATTTCCTGAAGGGTCCATCAGTTGAGGATTTCCTGAAGGGCCCAACAAGTTGAGGATTTCCTGAAAGGCCCAACCAGTTGAGGATTTCCTGAAGGGTCCATCAGTTGAGGATTTCCTGAAGGGTCCATCAGTTGAGGACTTCCTGAAGGGTCCCTCAGTTGAGGATTTCCTGAAGGGTCCATCAGTTGAGGATTTCCTGAAGGGCCCAATCAGCGGAAGGCTTCCTGAAGGGTCCATCAGTTAACAGTAACCCAAGTTGGAAGGGACCTTGGAGGTCATCTAGTCCAACCCCCTGCTCATGCAGGAGACCTGTGCTGGGGATTTGAACTGTCGACCTTTCTGATCGACAAGCTCAGTGTCTTAGCCACTTGAAAGGCCCAACCAGTCGAAGACCTTCCTAAAAGGTCCATCAGTTGAAGGGCTCAACCAGTTGAGTTCTAGTCCAACCCTCTGCTCAAGTTCAAGACTTCAGTCCATTTCAGTCAATCCATCAGAATGGAGCTAGAAGGGAGCTTGGAGGTCTCCTTGTCCAACTCCCTACTCCAGCAGGAAACCCTAGGCCATTTCTATCAACTCATGCAAAAACCTCCAGCGATGGAGCAACCCACACCTTCTGGTGGCAAGCTGTTCCACTGGTTAATTGTCCTCACCGTCAGGAAGCTTCTCCTGAGTTCCAGGTTGCTTCTCTCCTTGATGAGTTTCCATCTGTTTTTCCCTTGTCCTTGTTTCTTTTCTTTTTCTTTTTTTGAAAAAAAAGTATTTTATTTTATTTCTTATAAACATTGTAAATGTGCATTCTCTTATCCATTTGTTGATCATACATATTACATACATTTTCTAAAGAAAAAAAAAGATTTTTTAATTATATTCGGGATTGCTCTTCTACCCTTTCTTCTCCCTTGTTTTATAACAATCCTTCTTCTCCTCCTTCTCTCTTTCCCTTCCCTCCCTTCTTCTATCCTTTTCTACTTTCTTCTTTCTTCCTCTCCTTCCTCTTCTCTCCTTTCCCCCACTCCTCCCCTCTTCCCCCCTTTCTAACCTTCTCTCCTACTTTTTTCCCTCCCTTTCTTCCTCTCCTTTTCCCTTTCTTCTGTTCCTCTCTCTCCTTCTCCCCTCCTATTTAACCCTCTACTCCTCTTTCCATTCCCTCTCCATTGTTGTATTTATTTTCGATTCAATATTTTCCATATTGGTATCCGAGCAACCCGCATTTTCTATTAATATATACTTTCTTTTCAATTTCTTTTCTATTTTACTAATTTCACACATAATTGTACATTTATACAGTAACATTTTTTTTCCTTTTTCCCCCCCACCATCCCCCTTTTCTATTTACACAGGTGTCATCAGAGTTTATATTCCCTTTTTGTCTTCTCTCTCATTTACTTTTACACCGTCTAATTTATTAACCTGTCGTCTTTTATTCATATTTCTTTTCTAACCATGCATAAAATCGTCCCCATGTCTTGAATTACACCGATTCCTCTTTATCTTTTATTCTTAATGTTAGTCTGTTCATTTCTGCACAATCTACACTCTTCTTTATTACTTCACCTTCTGACGGGATTTTTTTTCTACCTTCCAATTTTGTGCGTATAGAATTAAAACCAGAGATTTTTCTATTGGGTATTTTACCGGAGAGATATAGTAAAGAATATATGTATTCTTTACTATAGAGTAGAGTTATTATATGTGTATAATTATCCTACTTGAGTCGGGGTTGGTCTGGAGGACCTCCGCGGTCCCTTTTAACCTTACGATCCTGTGTTCTAAACCTTTACTTCTAGGTGGTAGATATCATGAGGGTCAACGTCGACAAGGTTTTGGAGAGGGATCAGAAGCTGTCCGAGCTGGACGATCGGGCCGATGCCTTGCAAGCTGGAGCTGCTCAGTTCGAGACCAACGCGGCCAAGCTGAAGAGGAAATATTGGTGGAAGAACTGCAAGGTAAGGGAGCTTTTTGGGCTGGACTAGAAGACCTTCAGAGGTCCCTTCCAACTCTGTTATTCTATTCTAATTCTAATTTGTATTCTGTTATTTCTAATCTAATCTATTTTTTTCTGCATTCTATTCTGCATTCTATTCTATTCTGCGGGTTTTTTTTGTTTTTATTTTTGCTATTCTGTTCTGTTCTTCATTCTTCTGTTATTCTGTTCTGTTATATTCTACTTTAATTATTCTATTCTTTTCTCTATTCTCTATTATTTCTAATCTATTTTTCTGCATTCTATTCTATTCTGCATTTTTCTGCATTCTTCTGTTCTGCATTCTTCTGTCCTGTTCCACTGTAATTATTCTATTCTGTATTCTGTTCTATTCTATTCTGAATTCTATTTTATTCTATTTTGTATTCTATTCCAAATTCTACTCTATTCTATTTCTATTCTATTCTGAATTCTGTATTTTATTTTATTCTATTCTGAATTCTATTCTATTCTATTCTGTATTTTATTCTATTCTATTCTGAATTCTATTTTATTCTATTCTGTATTCTATTCCGAATTCTATTCTATTCTATTTCTATTCTATTCTGAATTCTGTATTTTATTTTATTCTATTCTGAATTCTATTTTATTCTATTCTATTCTGTATTTTATTCTATTCTATTCTATTCTGTATTCTATTCTATTCTATTCTATTCTGAATTCTATATTTTAGTCTATTCTGAATTCTATTTTATTCTATTCTATTCTGAATTTTGTTCTATTCATCATATTATTCTTTTCTCTTCTTGCAGATGTGGGTCATACTGGTTACCGTGGTGGTAGTCCTTCTCATCATTATCATTGGTAAGTATCTTAAAGCCCCCGGCCAGAAGTACCGGTGGTCCTCATTTAGCGACTGCCTTGTTTAGCAACTGTCAGAATAGTGGTGGAAAAGGACCTTGGTGAACCAATCCTCACATGTATGTCCTTCGCCGTTCCAGTTAGCAAAGGGCAGCTGTGGTAAGATCGTAAACCGCTTCATTTAATGACCGAGTTGCTTGTCCCTAAATTTGGTCACTAAACGAGGACTGCCAAACGGGGACTGCTTTTTCCTAGGCTGTTGCTGAAAAATAATTTGCATATATCTCATATATTTATTATTATTATTTATTATGAATGCCATCCTTACGTTGAGTGATGATTGAGGCTGTTTTTTTTACTTCTCTTTTTTTTCCCCTGCTGTGGGTTTTATACATTTGTGTATTGTGTATATTGTGAGTTGCTCAGAATCACAAACCTCGGCAACTTCCAAGATAACGTCAGTCTCCCATAATTCCCCAGCCTGCCTGCTAGCTTGGGAATTCTGGGAGTTGAAGTCCACATGTCTTGAAGCAAAAAAACAAACAAAAACAAAACGCATATAGAAATGGCTGTAGTTTATACTCTTAATTAAAAGTTTTAAAAGTTGAGGTTTGATCTTATTACCTGATTCTGCTACACCAAACGGAGTCGGACGTCAATGCATTTTTTTCTTTCTTTTCCTCCTTTGTTCTACGTTTTCCCCTTCCCTTTTCCCTCCCCTATTTTTCCTGTTATTTACTTTTGAATTGTTGTATTTTTATATTATAAACAAATAAGGACGATAAAGAAAAATGTGCAACAGGGTATTTTTGCTTCCACCTCATCTAAAAGACAGACTGGTGAAAATTTATGGGAAAGCGATGAACAAGGAAAGCTGAAATTTTTCATTATTTGAGGCGGGGTTTTTTTCCCCCAAGAATAACTGATGCCAAGATTAAAGGAGGCATTTTGATGGGTTCACAGCAGGGGTGAAATCCAGCAGGTTTCGACAGGTTCTGGAGAACCAGTAGCGGAAATTTTGAGCAGTTCGGAGAACCGGAAAATACCATCTCTGCCTGGCCCCAGAGTGGGGTGGGAATGGAGATTTTGCAATATCCTTCCCTCAGAAGTGGGGAGGGAATGGAGATTTTGCAGTATCCTTCCCTCAGAAGTGGGGAGGGAATGGAGATTTTGCAGTATCCTTCCCCTGGAGTGGGGTGGGATTGGAGATTTTGCAGTATCCTTCCCCTGCCACCCCCACCAAGCCACGCCCACTAAGCCACGCCCACAGAACCAGTAGTTAAAAAAAAAATTGGATTTCACCAACGGTTCCATCGTGACAAGCAATTCAAAGATTTGTTAGCCAGGCCAGAGAAAATGGCCTTAAGGAATCTATTGGATTCCTTAAAATCTTGGAACCTGACACCATAATCACCAAAAGTTTTTCAGGAAGCAAAACATGTTTTTTTGTTTTTTTAAACTGTCCTCCACTGGAATCTTATTTGCAAAAAAACGTTTCGTTTGAAAATCTCTCTTCTATCAGTGTATTTACATTTGCAGGATAGCTGCAGCTCTACTATCCCCGTTATTGAAAAAGTAAATCAATGGCACGTATAGAAACATTAAATTTTATTTTTTTTTAAAAAAAGTCGTGTTTAAAAGCTATCGTATGCTATTGTTTTTTTTTGGCTCATCTTTCTTTCTTTCTTTTCTTTGCAGTTTGGAGTGTGTATGGGTGACCAGGCAGAAGATTAAAATCCCGTTCAAAAACCTCCCAAATTCTTCCATTTTCACCTGCTTTGTTGCCAAGCTTTCGTAAAGGATGCACGAATTATTTTATCCTGGACTGCTGTGTTTATAACTCTTTATAGTTTGAGTGACCGGACAGTTCCAGAAGCAGCGTGCAAACTGGAGAAGGAAACAACTACACGCCTCCTATCTTGATCATGTATTAAAATTTGCTATTTCTCGGACAAATCCATATTATTCCTCTCGCGCTTAGACTGTTAGAAATAGAGAATCGGTTGATACTTCTGCTTTCCTAAAATTAATCTTTTTTTTTCTTTTTATAAAACCACAATTGTGACATAAACCACCACCATGGTGCCTTCATTAAATCACCGCAATTTATCGAGCAGACTATCAAGTGCGAACACTACTCTTTTTTTTTAAGCCTCTTGCAAAGATTTGCACATTTGGGGCACTTAAAACGGAAGTCTTTTGGAAGTCTTTTGGATGCAAATCTAGTTGGGTGCAGAAGGAGCAATTGTGGGTTGCAAGCCAAAATAATTATCACCATCACAATGGCTTTTCGGAAGAATTTTGATTTTCTTTTTTTTTTTTTTTTTTGGCAACCGTCGTTCTACATTGCCGATTTAGTAATTCTGTGAACGAGGCTTATTTTTCTATCGATCAAATCATCTTTGTGACTCACTCACTCTTTCATTTTTGTATTGGTCCTGTCGGTTTAGCACCCCACCCCACCCCAAATAGCCCCAAATAACAGCTGACAAATAACATGAATTATTCCAGCTGTCTCAACGGATTGTTTTTCTACTTGCCTGCAGAAATCTGGTTATATTTCTGGGGAGGGGCGGGGGGGGGGGTATTTCAATACTTTTGTATAGCTTGAAAAACGTCATGATTTGGAAACGCCGGAAAATAGGTTTTCCTGTCTGGGAAATTGTACTCGTTAACTGTAATTTTTCCTACTCAATCCTTAACCAGACTTGAATAGCTATGTTTGTCTGCTACTAACAAGCAATCTTGGTTTGTTATCAGCCGGGCAGCCAAGATTTCCAACAGGCCGGTGGGTCAAACGGCTGAACTTTTTATTGTAGCTATTTAATAAAAGAGTGATTGTCAATCCCGTTTGGTGTTTTGCAATTCTTGTGGAGTCCGGTTGTCCTTGCAGGAGTCATAAATAGAAAAAAAAAAAAAAAGAGCTTAGAAAACATTGCACAAACTAGCAAGAGCTGGGGGGGTCGGGGAAAAAACTATGGAGTCCTCATCCTCAATCAGAATAGAGATGGGACCTTGGAGGTCTCCTAGTCCAACCCCCTGCTCAAGCAGGAGGTCCTAGACCCGTGATGGCGAACCTATAACATGCGTGCCACCTGTGGCCATATTGGTGGGCACGCGAGCGTTGCCTTAGCTCCAGCACACACACGCTTTGGGCCCACCGGAAGTGTTTCCAGCCTCCGGAGTGATGGGGAAGGCTGTTTTTGCCCTCCCCAGGCTCCTAGAAAGTCTCTGGAGCCTGGGGAGGGCAAAAAAAAAATGGGCCTACCGGCCCCACCAGGCCATCACATGCCAAAAGCAGTGGGAGCATAGGAGGAGTTGCGCGCACATGCATGGGGGGGGGCAGGGCCCATAGAATTACGGGTGTGGCCACGCGCCCGTGCAACCACCCCACGCTCCCCCAGTTTTTTGGCACGCGATGGCAAAAAGGTGAGCCATCACTGCCTTACACCATTCCAATCGATCAGAATAAAACTGGAAGGGATATTTAAGAAAGAGACCGGAGAACTTTTTGTCTGAAATGGTCGAAAGTCTCCTGTTCGAGCCGCGGGGGGGGGTTGGACTAGAAGACCTCTGAGGTCCCCTCCAGCTTCTTATTCTCTCCTGAAATATTCACCGACCTGTCTTGTCTTCTACGGGGGAAACGCAGCTCAACGAAGAGGGTGGACGGATGCACGGCGCTCTCCAATGTCGGCCCCCAGCTGCTCTCTGGAGCTCCCCCGCTCAAATCGAGGAAGAGTGGCAGCATCCTCCTACCTTCCAAGCTGACCGTCCTACCGGCACTCTTTTACACACTACACATACACACCCTTCCAAGGGTCATTTTGGACCTGTTACACAACGGCCCCTTTATTCGGCGTTCTTGAGATAACATCCACCGTGGGCGGCTTGTTCGAAATAAGCAGCCGCAAGAAATTAGATGAAGCCATTAAACGATGACTCACTCGTTCGATCGGATGGCAGAGATGGCATCGCTTAGCTCTCTCCCTCCGGCCGGCCGAACGATGATGGATCGGCTGGTTGACCGATTGCCAGGAAGGTTCTCGAATGGTCTAGCGGCCCCTCAAGATGGGATAGGGAGTCCCTTGTATGGGACCCTCTGGAAGGGAGGTGGCCAACCCTTGGCAAAGGGGGTCGGCTGGTATCAAGGATGCTTGCTGGGAGTCACTGCTGCTGACGGGGTTCTCAGCTCAAGAACGGAAGTTTGGTCTAGTAGTTAAGACACCAGACTAGGAACCAGGTGAGTTCTAGTTCCGCCCTTAGGCGTGAAAGCCTGCCAGGTGACTTCGAGCCAATCGCCAGGAGACTGGGAGTTCTAGTCCTGCCTTAGGCATGAAAGCCAGCTGGGTGACTTTCACCGAGAGATGGGGAGTTATAGTTCTGTTTTAGGCATGAAAGCTTGCCAGTGACTTTGAGCCAATCGCCAGGAGAATGGGAATTCTAGTCCTGCCTTAGGCATGAAAGCCAGCTGGGCGACTTTGGGCCAGTCACCGAGAGATGGGGAGTTATAGTTCTGTTTTAGGCATGAAAGCTTGCCAGTGACTTTGAGCCAATCGCCAGGAGAATGGGAATTCTAGTCCTGCCTTAGGCATGAAAGCCAGCTGGGGGACTTTGGGCCAGTCACCGAGAGATTGGGAGTTCTAGTTCTACCTTAGGCATGAAAGCCGGCTGGGTGACTTTAGGCTAGTCACCAGGAAATTGGGAGTTCTAGTTCTGCCTTAGGCATGAAAGCCGGCTGGGTGATTTTGGGCCAATCACCAGGAGATGGTGAGTTCTAGTCTCGCCTTAGGCATGAAAGCCAGCTGGGTGACTTTCAATCCAATCCACCTCACAGGGTTGTTTTTGCGGGAAAATAGGAAGAAGGAATACAGCTAATCCCCTAATTCTGAAAAGCATTTTGGGGTGCGCAATACAAATTTTACATCGTATTTTTTAATCTTCGTCAGCCACCCAGAATGATGTCTGAGAGAAGGGCAGTTATATAAATTGATTTTTGCGATGTGTGCCTTTCTAATTTTCTAAAGGGGAACGGGATCCGGGGGGGGGGGGGGGGGGGGGGAGGGGAGAGAGAAGGAAAGTCATTATCTGCTTCCAATAATACGAACAAATCTAGAGATGATTTTATTGGAATGCAGTGTTCATGTATTTTCCACAACACCTACAGTAATATTCAGTAAAGAAAGATACATATTCTTCAACCAGTAGATGGCAGTGGTTATATGTTTGTCTTTTCTCCGAATAAAAGATTGCTGCTTCCTAGCCGCAGTTAAGCAGTAACGCACATGTCGACTGTGCACTGTCTGTTCTGTAGGGCTATATACAGAATTTCTAATATACAGATTTATTAAATCCCATGCAAGTAACATAGGAGTTTTTGCCCTCTTCGGTATGACTTTATTTTCATCACGTGTGCGTTTCCAGAAATGATATGCAGGAATCTAGTCTATTGCTTGATCACGTCATAAATTATAGGGCAAGGGATTGGAAGCGAGTGGGTTCCCAGCCGGTCACACACAATATTTCCAGAAGCATTGAGAGAGGTTCCTACGTTTCTTGTACTGCTTCCTGGCAGATTCCCATAAGCGTCTTAACAGCATATTCCGGGAGAAGTTTCCAATCGGTGCCTGAAAGTGGGGGGGAAAAAAAACAGACATTTTTTGACTTACAACCACAATGGAGCCCAAAATTTACGTCGCTAAGTGAGACATTTGTTCATGGGAGCTTCGGCCCATTCCGCGACTTTTCTTGCCATGTTGGTTAAGGGAATCCCTGCCGTCGTTAAATGAGTAAACCCCCGTTGTTAACTGAATCTGGCTTCCCCGTTGACTTTGCTAGTCCGAAGGTCGCAAAAAAGGGGATCACGTGACCCCCCATCCCACCCCCATGTTTATGAACGAAAATTTACCAAAATAAAATGAAAAAAAGAAAAAGAATTGGAAATCTTCAGAGGCAAAAAAAAAGGACCAAAAAACCCCCAAACCATTTCAGATCTAATTTCTCTCCATTCTCACACACACACACACACACACACACCCTTCTTACCTCTTTAACATATTCCCTGGCACTGAAGCTGGAGGGACCGAGACCTGCAATGAAAAACGAAACTTCAAAATATTTGGAGTCCTACTGGATCAATACGAGCTAGCCGTGTGCGGCGGCAGCCAAAAATGCCAAATTTCATCCCTATTTTTATTACCCATTATTCCTAATCTATTTTGATTGATTTCTATTGGGAAAAAAAATACAGAACCTGTAAGGTTGCAGGAAATACAGATTTTTGGGGGGTTCCTTGTTGGGAAGTTTATACTTCATTGGTTGCTTCTCTCTTTGAAACAATCTTCAAGAAAAGAGGACTGTGCTTTAAGCTTTTTTGGGCATGGAGAAAAGACAGGTAGGGTTTTGGGACGGTGAGATAGCACGATTATTCAAGGGAAATATATATATATATATATATATATATATATGCAGGGTTTTTTTTCCCCTGTCTTACCTGCTTTGCTTGGATTGTTCTCTATTGGTGCTTCAAGTCTCCTGGCCAAGGATTGATGGAAAGATATTCTGTTAGTCAAAGGCTCCAAATTTAGCTCAGCCTCTTCATTGTTGACTGTTGATGGAGAATAAGATTAGGAAGAAACGAGAATTATATTTACAGATGGGCCTCCCCTTCCTTCCCTCTTCATTTTCTGTGAAAATGAGGAATGGCCTTATTCCAGGGGTGAAATCCAGCAGGTTCTGACAAGTTCTGGAGAACCGGTAGCGGAAATTTTGAGCAGTTCGGAGAACCGGCAAATGCCACCTCTGGCTGGCCCCAGAGTGGGGTTGGGAAGGGAGATTTTGCAAGATCCTTCCGCTGGAGTGGGCTGGGAATGGGGATTTTGCAATATCCTTTCCCCAGGAGTGGGGAGGGAATGGGGATTTTGCAGTATCCTTCCCCCGGAGTGGGGTGGGAATGGAGATTTTGCAATATCCTTTCCCCAGGAGTGGGGAGGGAATGGGGATTTTGCAGTATCCTTCCCCTGGAGTGGGATGGGAATGGAGATTTTGCAGTCACCTTCCCCTGTCACGCCCATCAAGCCACACCACACCCACCAAGCCACGCCCGGTAGTAAAAAAATTTGGATTTCACCACTGCCTTATTCCTTTGGCCTGAATAATTTTTTGCTCTGCAGCTATTCCTGATTGCTGCCCCGTTCTCTCTAATCCGAAGAGACGCTCTCCCCCCCCCCCTCTCTCTCTTTTTGAAATAATTTTTATTACAATTTTCCTTTACACAACTCTAGTACATAATCAACAGACTGTGTCATTTTTGTATACTTCGGATCAACATTCCGTACAATATATACATGATATACATTCAATATCTAGTCCTCAATAGCCTTATGTATATTTCCAATTTTTATTTCGATTATCTATCCAGGTGTACCATTTTTCCCAGACCGCGTAAAATTCCGAATCATCTTTTTCTTTTAGTTCTAGGGTCAGTTTATCCATTTCGGCACATTCATATATCTTCTGAATGATCAATCCCCTTTGGTGGTGTATTGCGTTCCTTCCAGTATTGGGCGAACGCAATTCTTGCCACTGTTAATATGTGTAGAATCAAATATCTTTATCTTTCTATCAAATTTTGTTTTAAGTATTCCCAGGAGAAATGTTTTCGGGCTTAGTTCTATTCGACATTTTATTATCTCTTGAAGCCATCCTTGTATCTTAGTTCAGTACTTTTTTCGCTTCAGGACATAGCCACCAAGCGTGTAAGAAGGTACCTTACATTTCCAACATTTTGGGCTTAAATTTGAGTACATGAATGGCTTGCCTCCATCACTGGAGGTTTTTAAGAAAAAGAATAAACAACCATTTGTCCAGAATGATATATATAAGGTCTCCTGTTTGAGCAGGGGGTTGGACTAGAAGACCTCCAAGGTCCCTTCCCCAATGCATTATTCTGTATTCTGCCCTCAAAATAAAATATGGGATTTCCCATTCTGACTGTAAAATTCCACCGACAGAATGGCATGTTATTTCTATCATCGGTTGGAGAAGAGATATAAATGATTAAGTATATAAGTGTGTATAAATATGTGCTGAGTAGAAGATTATATTAGTGACGGCTTGATATTATGGATAGGATAAGGGTCAAGATAGAGGAAATAATAACTATACAGAAGAAGAAAGAATTATGGAAGACAACACCGAGATGTCGCAGGGAAGAGATAATTGATGGATTAAATGTTTTGTTTGTCTAAAAAATAAAAAAACTTTTTATATATATAAAAAAAAAGAATTGCATATCGGGTGACAGATTCTTATCTTGATCCTTGTAGACAACTTGAGTTCCATTTTAATGAACATTAAGAGATGGTTTGTCTCAGTTCTCCACCAGTTTCTTTTCTTAATCATATTTCAGATGATTTTTATTTCTCCTACATTCCCCTCCCTTCCCAGATCAGTCTGGCAGCACCCCAAAAGTGAGATAGAACGACCAACTTTTTCTCTTTTTCAAAGTCAAAAAATCCTTGCAGGCTTCAAGTGGGCACTCTCAAATGCCTTCAACTGGCCCCATAACTCACGTCAGATACAACCGAACCTTACGGATTCCTAAAATGAGGAGGGCACACCTATTCACAGCTGATTTCCTACCACTTTTACATACCCGGGGAGGGATGGGGGACAACTCCTCGACTTACGACCACAATTGAGCCCAAAATCTCTGCCGTTAACTGAAGTGAGACAAGCCCTGACTATAATGAGATTTTAGCTGAAGCTGGCTGTCATTTTGCTTCGTAATATCTGTTTTGTTTTGTTTTTCCCCCCCCCCAACCGAGTTGAGTTGCAATTGCAAACTTGGTCCTCCTGAGGGAGTCCTTTCTGTTAGATTTAGCTTAATTCGTGAAACCAAATCTGGATTAATCAGAATAGAGCCGGAAGGGACCGTGGAGGTCTTCTAGTCTAACCCCCTGATTGAGCAGGAGACCAAATGCCATTTCCATCCATCCATCCATCCATCAATCAATCAATCAGAATAGAGCCAGAAGGGACCTTAGAGGTCTTCTAGTCTAACCCCGTGCTCGAGCAGGAGACCATTTCGGACAAGTAGCTGTCCAGTCTCTTCTTAAAAACCTCCAGTGATGGAGCACCCACAACTTCTGGTGGCAAGCTGTTCCACTGCTTAATTGTCCTCACTGTTAAGAAGTTTCTCCTTAATTCTGGGTTGCTTCTCTCCCTTGCTCAAATTCCATCCATTTTTTTTCTTGTCCTGCCTTCAGGTGCTTTGGAAAATAAGTTGACTCCCTCTTCTTTGGGGCAGCCCCTCAAATACTGGAATATCACTATGATATTCCCCCCCACCTCGTCTTTCTTTTCTCTAGACTAGCCATACCCAGTTCCTGCAACCGTTCTTCGTATGCTTTAATCTCCAGGCCTTTAATTATTTCAGTTGCTCTTCTCTGCACTTTTTATTCAGCCCTCCCCAAATCCTGGTCCTTTAAAAACAGCCCAACAGTTAGCCATTTTCTGCCTGTTTGTAGTCACCTTCACTTCTGCAACTGGATTTTAACAGGACTCCTTCTCATCTTTGGCTGCTTTTGCCAGTTTGCCAAAGAATTTCCTTTGGGACTTTCTGGCTTTCCAGAATGGACTCAGCTCCTATGAAATGCCTCCTTTTCTGCTACGATGCCAATGTCCTTAACTACCGGAGGAATCCAAAGAGTAAATCTCATCTTACCTGGGGACCAAGCAGATAGCTCCTCGCTGATCCTGGGCATGGACCACAGCCGTCCAAAGAGGGAGAAGAGCAGAAGGCAGACCCAGCCCAGCTTCCCCATCCTTCACACTTTAACTTTGGTGTGGAGTTCCCCTGCTGGCTGTTGTCTCTCTCCAGAGGTTTCTCCACCTTGAGCTTATATGCTGTAGCCCACCTGTGACCTCATCACGCCCATGGTCTCCTCCGCCCCACCCAAAATTCTCCAACGAACGTATCGTCCATTTGGGTACTGAGGTCATCCTTCCAAGTCGCTTCGTTAGACCATAAATCGAACTGTCTGATGGGCAAAGCGAAAGCGATGGAGAAGGGGAGGAGGAGGAGGAGGAGGAGGGTAGGGAGGGAGGGGGGGAAGAGAGAGAGAATCGAGAAAAAGAAAACAACTTTATAAATCGGGCATATAAAAAAAAAATCAGAGAGTACTTTCGGAGTGATAAATCACGAGCTAATGAAAACATCGGACGTCATTCGGGAATGGCCCGAGTATTGAAACGGCTGATTTATGAAGCTGGGGAAGCTTGACGCAAGTCATCCGAGCGATATGGCATGGGCTGGCGCTTGGAGATGGATGAGGGAAGATGCCCTGTTGCGTTTCAGGTTGCCAGTGCCAAAAAAAGAGGACGATGAGCAGGGAATTAAACAGCCATCCCGGCCGGGTCTCTCGTCTTGCCTCCTGAACGAAAAGTTGAGATTGACGTGGTGATGGGTTGCACTGAAGTCCTGGTTGACTCGTCTCGTAAACTGCACCTTGAACATGAAGGTTATTGTTGTTGTTAGTTGTGAAGTCGTGTCCGATCCCATGGACCACGTTCCTCCAGGCCTTCCTGTCCTCTACCATCCTCTGGAGTCCATTTAAGCTCACGCCGACTGCTTCGGTGACTCCATCCGGCCACCTCGTTCTCTGTCGTCCCCTTCTTCTTTCGCCCTCCATCGTTCCCACCATCAGGCTCTTCTCCAGGGAGTCCTTCCTTCTCATTAGGTGGCCAAAGTATCTGAGTTTCCTCATCAGGATCTGGCCTTCTAAAGAGCAGCCAGGGTTGATCTCCTCTAGGACTGACCGGTTGGATGGCCTTGCAGTCCAAGGGACTCACTGGCAGGAGTCTTCTCCAGCACCAGAGTTCAAAGGTCTCATGAAGGTACTCGAGTAGGTATGGGACATGGTATCCAACAGGACAAATGTCCCAAGGATGCCAGCTTTTGCTGACCCCCTGATATGGAGCATGGTAGAAGAAACCACGAGGAACAAAGCCACGGCCTTCACTCTGGAGGCAAAAACATATGAAGAACGGTTGGTGGGATTGGGTATGTCTAGTGTAATGAAAAAAAGGACTAAGGTGAGACATGATAGCAGTCTTCCAATATCTCAGGGGCTGCTACAAAGAAGAGAGAGTCAAACTATTCACCAAAGCACCAGAAGGCAGGACAAGAAGCAACGGATGGAAACTCATCAAGGAGAGAAGCAACCTGGAACTAAGGAGAAATTTCCTGGCAGTGAGGACAATTCATCAGTGGAACAACTGGCCTCCAGAAATTGTGGGTGCTCCATCACTGGAGGTTTTCAAGAAGAGTGTGGACAGCCATTTGTCGAGCATGGTATACAGGGTCTGCTGTTTGAGCTGGGGGTTGGACTAGAAGACCTCCAAGGTCCCTTCCGACTCTGTTATTGTATGAAGTTGTGGGTAGGCTCCATGCTGAACAAAGAGGAAGTTTAGGGGTGACATGATAGCAGTGGACTAGACTAGACTAGACTAGACTAGACTAGACTAGACTAGACTAGACTAGA
>NW_026844121.1:210581-215581 GCF_029531705.1 Pantherophis guttatus
ATAGAATAGAATAGAATAGAAAATAGAATAGTATAGAAAATAGAATAATAAAATTTAGAATAGAATAGAATAGAAGAGAAGAGAATAGAAGAGAAGAGAAGAGAAGAGAAGAGAAGAGAAGAGAAGAAGCTGGAAGGGACCTTGGAGGTCTTCTAGTCCAGCTCCCTGCTCAAGCAGGAGAACCTATACTATCTCAGGTAAATGGCTGTCTAGTTTCTTCTTTAAAAACCTCCAGTGATGGAGCACCCACAACTTCAGGTGGCCAGCTGTTCCACTGGTTAATTGTCCTCACCGTCAGGAAGTTTCTCCTTAATTCCAGGTTGCTTCTCACCTTGATGAGTTTCCATCCACTGTTTCTTTGGAGAAGATGGCTCCATCAACCAACCAACCTGGCCAGATCTTGGGACTTGGCTCTAGCCAGTTTCTCCATCCTACGATTCCAAGCATCGGTTGGCCCTTTTAAGCTACAAGGCAACGAACGCCAAGATTTTGGGTGGGAAAGCTGTTTTGTTCCTGCTGAGCTCTCTATTGTAGGGAAAGCTGAAAACTCTCACCCTGGCAGCTCCTAGAAGAGAAATCATCCTTGAAAAGTGACATTATTAGCGTCACTCGTGGTCCTCACCACCCCAGGAAAAAAATATATATCGATGCTGCTGGGAAGTTTTCTAAAATTATCTTCGGGTTTTGTTCCTCTAAAAAACGAACGAGTTACGGTATCTCCAGCGTTGTGTCCACCTGCCAAAAAGTTCACACGTTTTGGCCCAGGAATAAAAACGCCTTTTTTTTTGTTATAACAGCTGGCTTTTCTATTTTTATTTTTTTTTTCAATAACAGATGATGAGAAAAGCGTCGATTTTTCTGCGGAGTTTTTCATCCCGGGATCTGCCTTATAACCCAACCGAGGGAAGATTTTTAAAATATTATTATTATTATTATTATTATTATTATTATTATTATTTGGGGAGTTCAAAAGCTACCTGTGGCTTCTCCGAGTTAAAACATAAATAAATAAATCCCCCGTGAACTTCTATATTTCTCTTCTGAAGCCCAAAGGGGTGTGAAATATTTATTCCAAGTTTTGAAAAAAAAAACTTTTCGTGGACAATTGAGTGGGCCTCCCACAAATTTCGACTGCTTGATTTCTTTCTTTTCTTTTTTTTTAAAAAAAATTATTTATACATTTTTCTTTAACATATATAAGTATTTAAAAGACAGTGTATTGTCTGAGTCATTTTACATATACATAATAATACCGTGTTTCTCCGAAAATAAGACCCTGTCTTATATTTTTTTGAACCCCAAAATAAGCTCTTGGCCTTATTTTCGAGGAGGTCTTATTATTTTGGGGCGCCTGGAGCAAGATGGGGCTCCTCTTGCCGTCTTACCTGATTTCCAGCTCTGCATTTAAGTATTTTCGGGGAGGGCTTATTTTCGGGGGAGCTTTTTTTAGCACAGGCGCTCAAAAGCCTGAGTGGGCTTAATTATTTAATATTTTATTTTATTTATTTAATATAATTTATATGTCACCCTATCTCCGGCTCACAACAAGTAAAAACAAAGCCAATAAAAGACATAAAATACATAAATATACATACATAAAATACATACATGTATAAATATATAGTTTAAACATTTATTATCGGGGGATGTTTTATTTTCGGGGAAACAGGGGTAGTAATAATAACATTCTTTACTTGTATATTATGGTATTCTTCCAGCTTCTAATTTCTACCTTTATTATCTAACCATTGATGAAACAAATCCCAAATTAATATATATATATATTCTGTGCCTTCTTTATTCTTTATCTTTAGGGTTAACCTATCCATTTCCTCACAATTGAAATTTTTTAAAATTATATTTTCATTTGAAGGAGCTTCCTCATTTTTCCAGTGTGGTGCGAATACAATTCTCGCTGCCGTCGAAACATATAGTATTAAATAGAGATTCCCTTTATTATATTTTTCTGGCCAAATAACTAACAAAAATATTGCTGTCTTTAAATCTATCCGTGGCTTTATCATTTTCTCTTCATTTCTTGGTTTCTCGTTGTAATAATTGCGTATCGGAATGTGATTTTTGAAGCCACTGCATATGAAGAACGCATTGTTGCAGGAATTGGGGGTGTCTAGTTTAATGAAAAGAAGGACTAGGGGAGACATGATAGCAGGATTCCAATATTTGAGGGGCTGTTCCAAAGAAGAGGGGGTCAAACTATTCTCCAAAGCACCAGAAGGCAGGACAAGAAGCAACGGGTGGAAACTAAGGAGAGAAGCAACCTGGAATTAGCGAGAAACTTCCTGATAGTGAAAACAATTAACCAGTGGAACCACTTGCCACCAGACGTTGTGGGTGCTCCATTACTGGAAGTCTTCAAGATCTTCTACTTGGGCAGGGGGTTAGACAAGAAGGCCTCCAAGGTCCCTTCCAGCACTATTCTAATTGATTGATTGATTGATTGATTGATTGATTAATTGATTGAAGTGGTCTAGGGCAGGGGTGAAATCCAACAGGTTCTAACAGGTTCTGGAGAACCGGTAGCGGAAATTTTGAGTAGTTCGGAGAACCGGCAAATGCCACCTCTGGCTGGCCCCAGAGTGGGGTGTGAATGGGGATTTTGCAATATCCTTCCCCCAGGAGTGGGGAGGGAAGGGGGACTTTGCAGTATCCTTCCCCTGGAGTGAGGTGGGAATGGAGATTTTGCAATATCCTTTCCCTGCCACGCCCACAGAACCGATAGGGAAAAAATTTGGATTTCACCCCTGGTGTAGGGACTCCTGCTTGAACAGGGGGTTGGACTAGAAGACCTCCAAGGTCCCTTCCAACTCTATTCTGATTGAACTCACCGAGCCAAGTTACTCTCTTGTGTCTTGACGGTCTATGGGAGACAGTCTTGTCTTCTACGTTTTGTCCAGTCACCTTGAAATTCCGGCTGTTTGCACGAGGCTTACGAGGCCAACGAATTTCGACGTTAACGGGTGCGTGAAGCGAAGGACGAGAGTTCGAGGACGAATCCCGAAACCCTCCTCTCGTTGCTTGAATGGCCTCCACCCCGGCCCTCCCCACGCGAGTCTCACGCCTTCTGTTCCTCGGTGTGACTCACACCCAATGCATTTCATTCTCTTTTTTATTTATTTATTTATTTTTATCTCCTGCGCAAAGTAATTAGGTCAGTCGATCGCATGACCTCATTGCTGACAGCGAAAAGTTTTCTCCTTCAAACAAACTTGCAGGAATGCAGCTCGGAAGAAAAAATTAGCAAGCTGGAAATCCTCAGGGAGGGTCACCAGGATGTATTTTGGCCCTATCCCCCCCCCCCCACATCCATCACACACACACACACCCGTCCCCTCCATTGTGGTTGTTCTCCTTCCTCCTTGGCTGTTGTCCTCCTGGACTCTGGAGAGCATCTTCCGAGGAGACAAGATACAACTTACAACTTACAAACAGTTCCTTTAGGGACCGTTCCAAGTTACGACGGCACGGGGGGAAAAAGTCAATTAGGACCGTTTTTCTCACGCTTAACGACCGTCACAGAGTTCACGTGATCCAAATTACGACCGTCGCAGTGTTCACGTGATCCAAATTACGACCGTCGCAGCGTTCACGTGATCCAAATTCGGACGCTTGGCAACTGTATTTAGGACAGTTGTAGCATCCCTGACAAAATTTCCTGAGAGTTAAAACAATTAACCAGTGGAACAGCTCGCCACCAGAAGTTGCGAATGCTCCAACACTGGAAGTTTTTAAGAAGATGGTTGGCTAACCGTTTGTCTGAAGTGGTCTAGGGTTTCCTGACTGAGCAGGGGGTTGGACTAGAAGACCTCCAAGGTCCCTTCCGGAATAACTCTGTGATCCTGTTTTCTGTCCCCGGGGTCAGGCGATTGTCCTTTTTGTGACCTTCTGGCCATCAAAGTCAACGGGGAAAAGAGATTCACTTAACCACCATGTTCCTAACTTAATAACCGCAGTGACTGACTTAACAACGGTGGCAAGGAAGGTCGTAAGACGGGGCAAACCTTGCTGAACGAATGTCTCACTTAGCGGCATGAATTTTAGTCTCAGTTGTGGTCCCAGGGAGGCCGCAAAGGTGGTAACTGTGAAAAACTGTCCTGTGTTCCTTTTTCGGGTGCTGTTGTCACTCTGAACGGACACTAATAATAATAATAACTTTATTATCATTGTACATATATACAACGAAATTCACTTAACACCCAAAGACCAGGTCCAACACACATAACAATTCCCAAACACAGTCCCACCCACCACAAATTCCCCACCCCTAAACCACCCAAACATCCACACAACAGCCTTGGTGGAGCCTTGGTGGTGCAGCAGACTAAAGTGCTGTTAAATAGCACCAGCTGCCTGCAATTACTACAAGTTCAAATCTCACCAGGCTCAAGGTTGACTCAGCCTTCCATCCTTTCGAGGTAGGTAAAATAAGGACCCGAATTGTGGGGGCAATAAGCTGACTTTGTATTAAAAAAAAGAACACCGCTTAGGGGGGGCCGAAAGCCCTACTAAGCAGGTATATACAAAAGTATGAAGGCTATTGCTTAACGCGTTGTAAGCCGCCCTGAGTCTCCGGAGAAAGGACGGTATATAAATCGAACCAATAAATAAATAAATAAACAATAAACAGACTAATTCTGTCCAACAGCTCACCGATGGTGGCCCTTTAGTTCATTGTTGAGTGCAATTATAGCTCTGGGATTAAAAACTATTCAGGAAAACGTGTGGTCCGAGTTTGAATTTAACTAAATTTAACTAAACAAATGGTTGTAATTCGGGAAACCAAACTGTACAAGTTCTATACTGTTGTATTTGAAGGATAGGAAGCGAGAGATCTTGATTTTCCTCCTGGAGAAAAAAAAAAAATCATCCACTCCATTTGCCTTTTTTTAAAGATTAAAAACCACTTTGGAATACAGGTGAGGTAGCCCTCCGTTTACGGCCACAATTGAGGAGCCCGGGATTTACGTCGCGAAGGGAGAAAT
>NW_026844121.1:220581-345581 GCF_029531705.1 Pantherophis guttatus
GGAAGAAGGATGAAAAAAGATAAGAAGAAAAACATACGAAGAAGGATAAAGAAAAACATAAGAAGGATGAAGAAAAGACAGGAAGAAGGATGAAAAAAGATTAGAAGAAAAACATACGAAGAAGGATAAAGAAAAACATAAGAAGGATGAAGAAAAGACAGGAAGAAGGATGAAGAAAAGATAAGAAGAAAAACATACAAAGAAGGATAAAGAAAAACATAAGAAGGATGAAGAAAAGATAAGAAGAAAAACATACGAAGAAGGATAAAGAAAAACATAAGAAGGATGAAGAAAAGACAGGAAGAAGGATGAAAATAAGATGAGAAGGATGAAGAAAAAGACAGGAAGAAGGATGAAGGGAAAACACAGAGGAAGAAGGATGGAGCCTTCTGACAGGAGATATGGAATAAATGTGAATTTGGAAAGCAGGGAAGAGCACACAATGCCAAGAAACCTCTCCCGTAGATTGAACGGGGGGTCCGTGAAAAGGTGGGAGGGGGGGATGTTGAAGTGTGGGGGAAACCACAAAAAGAAAGAAATGGGCTCAAGGGGTGGGGATCCTTGGTGGGATCTGCCAACTTTGGGTTCATGGAGGACGGAGAAATAGTGACCAGGGGTGTCCGTTAGCAATTACCCAAATAATGCTTGTTTTTACAACGTTAAATCTGTTTTTCCTCTCCGTTCAAATGGGGAAAAAAACGTGTAACGCCTTTTCATTGAAAACTGGGCCGAGCTACACGCCATCCGATAAAGTCCGCAAACATCTGTCATAAACATCAGGAATAGCCAAAAAAACACCCCAGGAGCCAAAAAAGATCTTGACAAGAGTCAAACAAGGGGCCCTGTTTCCAACAAGACCAAATTTCATGTGGATTCTGGGTTTTGTAGTCCACCCCTCTCAAAGCAACCACCCCGGGTTAGGAAAGACTGGATTACTGGATGACGATGAGGGAAGGATTCTGGGGGGAATCTCGGTTTTTAACCGACGTTAGTAATAGGGACGATTTGCAAAATCCTCCGTTTTTTATGTGTTTTTCCTGTTTTTCCTCCTGCAGTTTGCCGAGACTTCGCTGTTCTAGAAGACGGTGCGTTGGCCTATTGTCTACAAGAGCAAGAGAGTAAGGACGGGGATTTGGGGAATGGGCCGGGCGGGGTCTCCGAAATTGTGAGTGAGGGTCTACGACAACTCGTCGCGGCTAAGTTGCTGTGCCAACTCGCCACAGGACAAGAGTTCCACTAATATCTAAAGTAATTGTGGAATAGAATCATTTAAAGAAAGGATAGGATAGAATAAAAGAGTTGGAAGGGACCTTGGAGGTCTTCTAGTCCAACCCCCTACTCGGGCAGGAATTTCAGAGCAATGGTGGGTCCAGTCCAGCAGTGGGATTCAAGTAATGGCAGGGGAAAGATACTGCAAAATCCCCATTCCCACCCCACTCGGGGGCCAGCCAGAGGTGGTATTTGCCGGTTTTCCGAACTACTCAAAATTTCCGCTACCGGTTCTACAGAACCTGCTGGATTTCACCCCTACAAAGAAGGGAGGGGAAAAAAAAAAGGAACCACGAACGACAAAAATTAAAACCACGTTTTAACGATCACAAAATCGAACGGTTGACTGGTCCCGCAGCGAGTTGCGCCCTGGGTTGAGTTGTCAAGTTGTCTCCTTCCCGTTGTGAGGTGCGCATCCCCCCCCAGCATTTAACACCCCCCCTCCCTCCAAGTCTTCGGACGACCCCCTTCCCATCGGTGCGCCCGTCTCGGCTGCACGAATGAGCTTGATGTGGGTGATTTTTCTGGAGGCTTTGTGTATGTGTGTTTGTGTGTCTGGCACCGTCCGCCTTTTCAATTAACGAGATGGAGTCCGATCGCCTCAGGGAATCCGCCGTGCAGACAGGTTTACAAGGGATCCGGCCCTTGCCAGATGAGATGGCATTTTAAGGGCCCGCTCTCAAGGTTGCCGCTATCTTGGCAGCGGGTGCCAAGGACTGTCCTTCGCGTAACCCACCTGTCGCCCTTCCGCGCTCGTGAATCATCCCGTGACGTCAAAAAAGGCCCTTCGGATGACAACATCCAAAGCCGTCCAAGTTCTTTGAGTCTCTTTCTCCTCAACCCATCACACACCCACCCCGACTGTCTGGCTGGGGATTAATGGCTTGGGAGTTCAGGGCAAGGGAAGGAGTCCTCTAAGCTTCAGCGACTCTCGGCTGAGCCAGGAATGGCGGAGAAAAACGAGGGCATTCGCTCCTTCCGGGGGGCACGAATGGCTGCCCAACAGATGCTGTGTTTCCCCGCAAGATAAGACGCATAAAAATATAAAAATATAAAAAATATATTAATTTTTGCTCCAAAAGAGGCATTAGGGCTTATTTTCTAGTTAGGTCTTATTTTGGATGAAATACGGTACTAAATGCATCCATCTGGCTGACAATTTTAATTGGGGCTTATTTTGGGGGTAGGGCTTATATTACGAGCATCCTGAAAAATCATGCTAGGATTTATTTTCTGGTTGGGTCTTATTTTGGGGGAAATACGGTAATAAATGCATCCATCTGGCTGACAATCTTAACTGGGGCTTATTTTGGGGGTAGGGCTTATAGTACGAGCATCCTGAAAAATCATGCTAGGGCTTATTTTCCGATTGGGGTCTTATTTTCGGGGAAACAGGGTAGGCAGGGGGCTTCCCCACCCCCCTTTCTAGCCAGCAGAGAGAAGTGGCCCTCTTCGGTCTACGAAACAGCCTCAGAATTCGAACCCGCCGCACAGCCAAGCAGCGATGGCACCGACCCTCAACCAAGCCACGCAACTCTCGCCCCCCAACCAGCACTTCCCCTCCCAATGACCCTCACTTGATGTGACCTCCCCACCACAAGTCCTGTTAGAAGACTCTCACTTGACACGCCCACATCTGATCCATCCTAAAATGCCTCACTTGATGTGACCCTCACCTGACCCATCACAAGGCCTTCACCTGATCCCTCGCAAGACCCCTCACCTGACATGACCTACCCACCCTAAATCTCATCCCAAAACCTTCCCCTGATGTGACCCTCACCTGACCCATCCCGACCCATCCCAAGACCCTCACCTGACGTGTCCCACACCTGAGCCATCGCAGGACCCATCTCCAAAGGCTCACCTGAAATGACCCTCCCCTAACATGACCAACCCATCCCAAGACCCATCTCCAGATCCTCACCTGGCATGTCCCACCTCTGACCCATCCCAAGACTCCTTCACCTGATGTGACCCTTACCTGACCCATCCCAAGACCCTCACCTGATCCCTCACAGGACCTTCACCTGACATGACCTACCCATCCCAAGACCCTCACCTGACGTGTCCCACACCTGAGCCATTGAGGACTCGGCTTCGTGCTTCTGGGGACGGTCTTTTCCCCTCCTCTGCTTCTCCTTGAGCCTTCCTTCTTTCCTCTCCCTCAGTCGAGCTGCACTACGCTTCCAATATCCAGAAGAACCAGCTGGTCCAGAATGACCACCGCATGGCCAAGAGGCTTCAGAACCAGGAGGTGGAAGCCCAAAAGCTTCAGGACAACAGGCCACCTCCGAAAGGAAGGTAGGAAGCTTCCTCTCTCCCTTCTCTCTTGGGCTCAGGAAGCTGGTTTGCAGGATGGGGGAGTAGAGGGGTGTGTGAAGAGACCCAAGAGACTGACCTACGGACCTCCGTGGCTTTTGAACACTTCCTGCCTCGTCTCCTTGGCCCAATGCAAAGGTTGCAGTGGAGGACGGCTTTGAGAATAACAGAGTCGGAAGGGACCTTGGAGGTCATCTAGTCCACCCCACCCCCCGGTCAAGTAGGAGACCCTATCCATAATAACAGAATAACAGAGTTGGACCTCGGAGCCTTTTTTTTTAAAAAAGCATTTTTTGACTATTCGCCAGAGCCGGTAGTAAAAAAAAAAAAAAACACTTTTAAAAGGTAAAATAAAAGGCTCTGAGAATCACAGTTGTGGCGCACGATCATCATTTTTTTTCACGAGGGCGGGGTGGGGTGGGGTACATTTTTGCTCCCAGCAGGCTTCCCTGAAGCCTGCAAGGCCAAAAAACGGGGGGGTGGGGGGTATGTTTTTGAAAGAAAAAGAGAGAGAGAAAGAGAGAGAAAGAAAGGAGGGAGGGAGGGAAGGAAGGGAAGGAAGGAAGGAAAGGAAGGAAGGAAAGGAAGAAAAGGAAGGAAGGAAGGAAGAAAAGGAAAGGAAGGAAGGAAGGAAGAAAAGGAAGGAAGGAAGGAAAGGAAGGAAGGAAGGAAGGAAGGAAGGAAGGAAGGAAGGAAGGAAGGAAGGAAAGAAAGAAAGAAAGAAAGAAAGAAAGAAAGAAAGAAAGAAAGAAAGAAAGAGGAGAGGAGAGGAAGGAAGGACTACAAAACTGGTACTAGATGCAACTTCAGAGGATAATCCAGGGCTGGAAGGGACCCTTAGGTCATCTAGTCCAACCCTGCTCCAAGACCTCCAAGATCCCTTCCAGCTCTATTCGGATGGATAGATGGATGGATGGATTCATGGATGGATGGATGGATGGAAATGGTCTAGGATCTCCTGCTTGAGCAGAAGTTTGGACTAGAATACCTCCAAGGTAGATGGATGGATGGATGGATGGATGGATGGATGGATGGATGGATGGATGGATGGAAGGAAATGGTTGAGGGTCTCCTACCTGAGCAGACTAGAAGACCTCCAAGGTCCCTTCTGTGATTCTGCTAATTCTGTTATTCAAGAAAGCCAGAATTGCTGTTCTAACTGCCTCTTCCTCTGTCCACCTGTAGCCCGGAGGGAGATCCTAAAGACGCCCAGGTGACTCAAGATCCTAAAGATCTCCAGATGAAACCAGGAAAAGCTGACCGGAAGAAGAAGAAGAAGTCAAAAGAGCAGGTAGGAAATCCCATGAAATTCCCAGGACAAATTGCCGTGGCTAACTTTTGACTCTCTTCGCAAACGATCCTTTTGTGTTTCTGGAGGTCGGAGGGGCCAATAAGATTTTTTGGGGGGTGCTTTTCGGATGGTCCTCGACTTACGCCCACAGCGGAGCCTGAAATTTCTGTCGCTAAGCGAAAAACAATGGTTAACTGAATTTTGCTGCTTCTCCGTAACAAAACCCCTTAAATATTGGAACACTGCTATCACTGATTTTCCTTGATAATCCCAGACCCTGTACCTAAGGCCATTTCCAGACAGGTGAGTGTCCGGTCTCTTCTTGAAAACCTCCAGGGATGGAGCAGCCACAACTTCTGGTGGCAAGGAGTTCCACTGGTTGATTGTCCTGACTGTCAGGAAGTTTCTCCTTAATTCCAGGTTGCTTCTCTCCCTGATTAGTTTCCACCCAATGCTCCTTACTGGGGAGGTCCGATCCTGCAACCGGCTTGCTATGAATAACCAAAAGCTTAGAATCATAGAAACACAGAACCTAGAATCGCAGGCCTGAAAGGGGCCTTGGAGGTCATCTAGTCCAACCCCCTGCTCAAACAGGAGACCCTGTATCATTCTGGAGGCCTTCCTTCCTTCCTTCCTTCCTTCCTTCCTTCCTTCCTTCCTTCCTTCCCTCCCTCCTTCCTTCCTTTCCATCCATCCATCCATCCATCCATCCACCCACCCATCATGTATCTTATTTATTTATCTCAGAATCATAGAATCCCATGGTTGGAAGGGGCCTTGGAGGTCTTCTAGTCCATCCCTCTGCTCGAGAAGGAGAGACCTTAAATCGTTTCAGACAAACGGCTGCCCAATCTCTTCTTTCAAACCCTCCCGTGTTGAAGCACCCACAGCTTCTGGTGGCCAGCCGTTCCGCTGGCTCTCATGGTTCTCACCGTCAGGGAAATTCGTCCTTTGTCGTAGCTTGCGAGAGCCGTAGCTCGCTGCTTTTCTCCCCGCTGGTAATTTTGAGTCCGATCCAAATCCTTGCCTCGCCTATCAGGCATAATTGAAATCCAGTTCCGGCACATTGAGAAGCGAAACGCGAGAATAACATGACTTCACGTTGCTTGTTCTTCGCTCAAGATTTGGTCAGTCGTAACAAGGGGGGGGGATTCTGTTCGGCAAATGCATTCGGTCGTCCACCCCCCGGGGAACGCTTCTGGCGCCCAGATATCAATGTTGGAGAGAGAATACACCAGAAACAATTGGTGGCATTCATCCTTTCCTCCCACGGGCTGAGAGAGGCCCGTGGGATAACTCGCCGCGTCCAACTGACCATGGGGAGAACTCGCTACGGGACCGTTTAACGATTTCAAATAAACACCACAAAAAGTTATACAATCCTCGTGTATAATACCAAGGATCGTTGCATAATACGATCCTTGGTTTTGTATAAACAGAGGCCCAGAATCAAAATCACGGGACGTGTTAGTAACCTCTGTGTAAAGCCTTAGTAAGGCCACGCCTGGAATGCCGCATCCAGTTTGGGTCACCGCGTTATCAAAAAAAAAAAGAAAGAAAGAGGTTGAGACTTTGGAAAAAGTGTGAAAAAGAGTACGTCGAAAAGACATTATTTTTGTTGGCGGAAGAAGACTCGGATCTTCTACAGGTAGTTCTTGAGTTACAACGGTTCGTTTAGTGACTGTTCGGCCCGGAAGAAGGTGACTTATAGAACTTTTTTCCCCCACTTACGACCTCTGTAGCATGGTCGCGCGATCAAAATTTTATGACTCATATTTACGACGGTTTCAGTGCCCCGTAATCCCCTTTTGCAACCTTCTGACAAGCAAAGTCAAGGGGGAAAAGCCAGATTTGCTTAATGACCCTGTGATTAGCTTAAGAACTGTGTTGATTCGCTTAACAACGGTGGCAAGGAAGGCCGTAAAATGTGGGGGGAGGGAAACTCACTTAACAAATGTTTCAACTCAGGAACAGAAATGTCGGGCTCAATTGTGGGTCGTAATTCGAGGACTGACCTGTATTGCTTTCTCACCGCCTGTGGCATTCGGAGAGCTACCCTCTCTTCCGGTTAGAAATCCCATTAAAAAGGGGGAATAAAATGCTAAAAAATATAATTATAAAAATATAAATATGAGCGTTTTATCTTGTTCCAACCAAGTTGACAGGGAGAACAAGTTCTCAAATTTACGTTGAGGCTTTGGAAACGAAGTGCAGAGAACAGCAACTAAGATGATTCAAGGCCCCGAATAGCCTGTTGAGAGAGGACGATTCAATTTGGACACAGATGTCCTCTCGGACCCCTCTTTCAAACCCCCGCGGTCCTCTCTTCCCAAAATGTGGACTTTGCTGTCTTTAAAAGAGCAGCCTTTGTCTATTAAATGCAGATGGACTGAAGAATCTTCTCCTGATGGGTATGTTCTCCCATGTTGCGCCATGCGTAGGTGAAGTGGTTGTTTTGTTTCCCCAATGTACCGATCTGCACGTATCTCGCTGCACTGTACTGCATATAACCACGTTGCTCCGTTCGCGTCTGGGTGTTTTATCCTTGGGGTGGGCAAGCTTCTGCCTTAGGGTATTCTTGGGTGCCCGTATGTTGTGTTGGCTGAAAGATTCTGTGAGCTTTTCCGATATTCCTGCGACAAAAATCCACCATCATGGTTTAATGAAGGTTTCTCCTTGGTTTGTGGTCGGTTTGTTGAGCAAGGCTGAAAAGAAGGAGGGCAGAAGCTCAAAGGAAGGGAGGGGTAGCAGAAGGAAGAGAGATCCGAGCAAGCAAGGCTCTAGTTCTCATGAAGGATAGCATCTCAGGAGATTTGTTTCTTTGTTTTGTTTCTCCCACCCAGGAGAGGGTCAAGCGGTTCCAGAACCTGGAAAAGGACGAGAGCGGTCAGCTGAAGCAAAGGCCCTCGCGTGGGACAAGAGGTAAGGGGCCACCTAGGTCCAGAGTGCCTCCGTTGTGTATTCTAGTTGTGTTGGACATCACAGCCACCATGCCGTGTGTGGGACTTAACACATCTGGACGTCAAGTGGAGAGTTTGAGACCTGCTCTTGGTCTTTGCTTTGAGGGCTTCGTAAAACGGAGACATTTGTCTGAAATAGTCTAGGGTTTCCTGACTGAGCAGGGGGTTGGACTAAATGACCTTCAAGGTCCCTTCCGTTATTCTGTTATTACGGAAGTGTCTCTTGCTTGAGCAGGGGGTTGGACTAGAAGACCTCCAAGGTCCCTTCCGCTTCTATTCTATCCAAGTTTTCCTTCATCCGTCTTTTGCCTGGTGTCTTCAGATGGCATCCCTGAAGTCCTGCATTGGGAGATGGCCAGACTGGAGCTCCAGATCCAACAGCAGTTCCAGGAAGACGAGGAACTGGCTCGGAAGCTGCAAGAGGAGGAAGAGGAGGAGCAAACACGCATCGTATGTTCCCAACCCTGCTGATCTCAAAACGAATGCCAGGGCAACCAGGGAACACCATCCTGCCCCTTAGAAATTCCAGCGTCTTAAAACCAGGGTCGTCTCCAGCCAACGAGAGCAGAAAAAGGGAGAGAGGGGGGAAAAAGGGGTGGCCGTGGGCCCCACGTCTATCTTGGGGTGACCCTCTTCTGCTTCATGGCAGGCCACCCTGTTCATTGGGCCAACTCCGCCACAGGCCACCCATTGCCAGGACAACGCAACTATTTAGTTTGATTGCTTTAAATAATTAAAAAAAAATATTTTAATGTTTGTCACTCCCCTTTCATTTTGTCCCTTCTTTGGCACCCTTTCTTGAAATATTCTATTCCGCTATTTCTTTGATATTAGTGTAACTCTTGTCCCATGGCAAATGGACCCTGGAGAGTTGGCCATGGTTGACCATGGAGAGTTGTCCATAGTTAGCCATGGAGAGTTGGCCAGGAGAGTTGGCCATGGTTGGCCATGGAGAGTTGGCCATGGGGAGCTGGCTATGGTTGGCCATGAAGAGTTGGCCATGGAGAGTTGGCCAGGGTTGACCATGGAGAGTTGTCCATAGTTAGCCATGGAGAGTTGGCCATGGAGAGTTGGCCATGGTTGGCCATGGAGAGTTGGCCATGGGGAGCTGGCTATGGTTGGCCATGAAGAGTTGGCCATGGAGAGTTGGCCATGGTTGGCCATGGAGAGCTCGCCATAGCTGGCCATGGAGGGTTGTTCATGGAGAGTTGGCCATGGTTGGCCATGGAGAGTTGGCCATAGTTAGCCATGGAGAGTTGGCCATGGTTGGCCATGGAGAGTTGGCCATAGTTAGCCATGGAGAGTTGGCCCATGGAGAGTTGGCCATGGTTGGCCATGGAGAGTTGGCCATGGGGAGTTGTCATAGACCCGTTTATTTGCACTGTTCCAAGATTAATCTGCTGGTGAGGAGGATATCTCTCTGGACCCCTTTGACCTAACGCTTTCTTCCTTCTGCAGAGAGCCAAGAGGAACCGGGAGCAAGATGACGATTACCGGGCGGCTCAGGTAGCCCAGGATGAGGTGAGTGGCCGGCAAAAACGGTACGAAGCCTCTCTCTCTGAACTCATCCCGTGATACCCTGTTGTCTTTCCGGAGTTCCCCTGTCCTACGGCTCTGATGTTACGGCTACATCCAATTGGAGATTCCCCCTCCTTGTAACCCCAACTTAGCGGTTCGTTCTTGACTTACGGACATCCGTTTAGCAACCGTTTGAAGTTACGGTGGTGGCGGGGGGTGGGGAAGGAACCAAAAACCGCTCATTGGATTTAACAATTGCCACCGTATTCCCTGCCCCCATCAAGTCATCGTGTGACACGTAGTGGCCATTTGTGACTATCCCAGCCAGCTTTTGACAATGGGGAAATGAAAATAATTAATAATAATAATAATTTTGCCCTCCTTTTGGCTCTCCCCCCACTAGGAAATTGCACGCTACCTACAAGACAAGGAACTCCACACCCAGTGGGGCTCCCCACACCAGGAAAGGCAGCAGGATGAGCCCCCCGGGCGCCCCGAGGGACAAAGCCACTGCAATCCAGAAGTAAGCTGCATTGCTGTGACATCTGGGGCACGTTCTCCACCCAACCTCTAGCTATTGTTAATAACAGGGCAGAAGGGACCCTGGAGGTCTTCTAGTCCAACCCCCTGCGCATGTACATTACTTCCTGGTTAAAACCTGGAAGTAACGACAACTGGAGTGGGTGGGGGCGGAGCCTCGCGTTCGCCATCGCTACCGGTTCTCCGAACCTCCCGCATGATCACTACCGGATCGACTGAACCGGTCCGAACCGGGAGCATTTTCACCCCTGGTTTTGTGGTTCCCGGTGTTTTTTTTAACAACCAGTTCTCTGCCCTAATGACCAGCTGGGTAGGCGTGGCTAGGGGGCAGGGGGATCATGTGACTGGTGGAAGTGAGTGACGTCGAGTTGGCCCCGCCCACCCAGGTTTTGTGGCTCCCGGAGTTTTCTTTTCTGTGGGAAACGAGTCCAAATGGCTCCTTGAGTGTTTTAAGGTTGCAGAGCCCTGGGACTCTAGATGTTTCCAAGCCTTGTCTTTTTTTCCAGAAGGACTCGTGGCCGAGTGGCAGAAGTCCAGCCCTGCTGAGAATCCAGATCCAAGAGGACACCGATGGGACGATGAAAGGAACGTCCGTCGACAAGAAGTCAGTGCTGCGTCCGGTGGACGGGCTGCTTTAATCCCAGAGTTAGGAAATAAATGTGGGGAGGCCGAAATATGTGGCGCGGCGCAGGGGTCAGGGAGGCAAGGATGGCAGGCTGACTCTGCCCAGAGCCAGGTGTCCGATCCTGACCGGCTCAAAGTTGATTCAGAACTTTCCGTCCATCCGAGGTCGGTAAAATGAGGACCCAGGTGGTTGGGGACAAAAGGCTGATTCTGTAAACCGCTTAGAGAGGGCTGTAAAAGGACTCTGAAGTGCTATTCTGTTCTTGTTCTGTTTTATCCTATGCTATGCTACTATTATTCTATTCTATTATTATTCTAATTCTATTCTAATTCTATTCTATTTCTATTATTCTCTTCTATATTCTCTTCTCTTCTACATTATTCTATTTGTATTCTATTCTATATTCTATTATTATTCTATTTCTATTCTATTTCTATTATGCTATTCTATTCTATTTCTATTCTATTATTATTCTATTATTATTCTATTTCTATTATTCTATTCTATATTCTATTATTATTCTATTTCTATTATTCTTTCTATTCTATTTCTATTTCTATTCTATTTCTATTATTCTCTTCTATATTCTCTTCTTTCTACTATTATTCTATTTCTATTCTATTCTATCTTCTATTATTATTCTATTTCTATTCTATTTTCTATTATGCTATTCTATTCTATTTCTATTCTATTATTATTCTATTCTATTATTATTCTACTTCTATTATTCTATTCTATTATTATTCTATTTCTGTTCTATTTTAGAATCTATTTTAGAATTTATTTATTCTAATTCTATTCTGTTCTATTTCTATTTCTATTATTCTATATTCTATTATTATTCTATATTATTCTTTCTATTCTATTTCTATTTCTATTCTATTTCTATTATTCTATTATTATTCTGTTATTCTAATTCTATTCTGTTTTATTTCTATTCTATTTCTATTATTCTCTTCTATATTCTCTTCTTTTCTATTATTATTCTATTATAATTCTATTTCTATTATTCCATTCTATTTCTATTATGCTATTCTATTGTATTTCTATTTCTATTCTCTTTCTATTATTCTATTATTATTCTATTTCTATTATTCTTTTTCTATTATTCTAATTCTATTCTATTCTATTTCTTTTCTATTTCTATTTCTATTTCTATTCTATTTCTATTCTATTCTATTCTATTCTATTTTATTCTATTCTTCTTAAAGCAACAACTAGAGAATTTTTTAAACACGTCTTATAGTCTTTTTTTTTTTTTTTTTTTTTTTTTTTAACACTTTTTTTTAAAATTTTTTTTTTTTTTTTTTTTTACTTAGGCCACAGTTTTGCCAAAATATCGCTGAAGTTCTGGATCCCACTTTTCAAGCCGCTAAAATGGGAACGCCTTCTGATGTGATGGATCTGGGTTCGAAAGGTAAGAACAGCACAGGAACCATTGAATTCCTATTTATATCGGAGGCAGTCCCGTTGAACTTAGATAGATCCCCAAATAAAATAGAATGTAGAGTAGAGTAGAAAAGAGGAGAAGAGAAGAGAAGAGAAGAGAAGAGAAGAGAAGAGAAGAGAAGAGAAGAGAAGAGAAGAGAGAATGAAATGGAATGGAATGGAATGGAATGGAATAGAATAGAATAGAATGGAATGGAATGGAATGGAATGGAATGGAATGGAATGGAATAGAATAGAATAGAATACAATAGAATAAAATAATATAGAATATAGAATAGAACAGAATAGAATAGAATGTAGGCTAGGATAGAGAATAGAATAGAATTAGAATAGAATAGAATAGAATAGAATAGAATAGAATAGAATAGAATAGAATAGAATAGAATAGAATAGAATAGAATAGAATAGAATATAGAACAGAACAGAACAGAACAGAACAGAACAGACTATAGGATAGGATAGGATAGGATAGGATAGGATAGGATAGGATAGGATAGGATAGGATAGGATAGGATAGGATAGGATAGGATAGGATAGAAGATAGAAAATAGAATATAGAGTATAGAATATAGAGTATAGAATATAGAATATAGAATATAGAATATAGAACAGAATAGAACAGAATAGAATAGTATAGAAGCTGGAAGGGATCTTAGAGGTCTTCTAGTCCAACCCTCTTCTAGTCCAACCCCCTGCATTATGTCTAACACAGCCTGGAAAATAACTTTTAAGAAAAATAATTTTTGAGAGCTGGAGAGACAAGAGGGTTTAGGGGGAAGAAGAGATTCTCGTGTCCTGCTAACATTCCCTTTTATTTTATTTTATATTTTATATTTTATTTTACTTTCTCGTAGCACCCAGCCCAGGACCGCTGGCCCAGACGGACAGCTCCTTCGACTACCCGCAGGGGGTGGCAGCCCCCGTCTTTGTCTCCCCGACCAAACGACAGCCAGACAAGGTGGGCTGCCCGAAATCCAGCAACAAGAAAGAAGGCTGCCGACAGCAGTGAGGCTCCTGACCAAGCTCCACATCCGGGTTCCGGATTTTTTTTTTTCTTTTTTCTTTCCTCCCAACTTTTCACTGATGTCTTGGCTGGATTTATATTTCTCAGCTGTCAACAGGATGTCCGAGTTTTAAAGCTGCTTCCTCTTATTTCGACCCTGAACTCCTCCTCTGAATTCGGTGCGAAAGGCGGGCCGGTCAATCCCATCGAATGAACGCAAAAAGCTTCAGTTTAAAAAACAAAACAACCCAATAATAACCAAAACGGAAACGGGCTTTTTCAGAGAGGGAAGTTTAGTCTATCAGTGGCTCAAATATTCCTCTTTTGTGTGTGTGTTTTTTTTAATTGCTTCTACATTTCAAATATTTCCATTATTTTCCCAGGACTCTTTACACCAGGGATGGCGAACCTTTTCGGCACCGAGTGCCCAAACTGAAAAATGAAAAACGGCTCAAAAAACCCGCCCAGAAACGGCTGGAAAACAGCCCCCAAAATGGTCTGGTTTTTTGGCCATTTTTGGCCATTTTGAGGCCGTTTTCCAGCACTCCGGCACCGGCAAACACCAGCTGGCCGGCACACCGGAAACCTAATGAGCAGCTAATGACGGCGCTCGTGCCCACAGAGAGGGCTCTATGTGCCATCTCTCGCACGCGTGCCATTGCTTCGCCATCACGGCCTTACCGTAACCAGAGACACACGCAGTTCTGGCCAGGTTGCACCGGATCGCACAAATTAAACCAGAGAGGTAGTCAGAATCGGAAGAGAGTTGGAAGGGACCTTGGAGGTCTTCTAGTCCAGCCCCCTGCTGGAGCAGGAGATCCTTGACTGACAACGTTTAGTGACCGTTCACAGTTACGGCCCTGAAAGAAAAGGGACTTAAGATTATTTTTCGTAGTTATGACTTTTCTAGCATCGCCATGCTCATGCCGTGATCGAAATTCAAACGCTTGGCAACTGGCATGTACTTATGACGGTTGCAACATCCGGAGGTTTGTGTCATCCCCTTTTGCGACCTGCTGACAGGCAAGGTCCACGAGGAAGCCAGATTCACTTAACAACCGGGTTACTCACTTAACACCTGCAGGGATTCACTTAACCACGGTGGCGAGGAAGGACGTAAAATCGGGCAAAACTCACTTGACAAATGTTCCGCTTAGCCACAGAAATTTTGGGCTCGATTGCGGTCGTAACCCGAGGACGACCTATACTCTTGTGCGACTCGATCCTCGTGCAAATAGCCTTTATCTGACTTGTGACCGTTGGCAATTTATTAATTTATGCACCTCCCTTCTCTCTCTCTCTCTGTATCTCTCTTTCTCTCTCACTCTCTTTATCATCTCTCTCTTTAACTCTCTCTCATATATATATATATTCTCTCTCTCTCTCTCTCTCTCACTCTCTTTATCATCTCTTTCTCTCTCTTTCTCTCTCTCTCTCTCTCCCTCCCTCTCTCATATATATATATATATATATATATATACTCTCTTTATCTCACTCTTTTTATTATCTCTCTTTATCTTTATCTTTCTCTCTCATATATATATATATTCTCTCTCTTTATCTCACTCTCTTTGTCTCTCATCTCTCTCTCTTTACGTCTTTCTTTCTTTCTCTCTCTCTATATATATCCAAAGACCTACATACAAACACCCGCGAAAACCTTAGAAAACACACACACACACACACACACACACACACACACATAACTCTCTTTATCTCTCTCATCTCTCTCTTTACGTCTTTCTTTCTCTCTCTCTCATATATATATATATATATATATATATATATATATATATATATATATATTTGGTTGTTTTCTGAGGTTGTTTTCTGAGTATGTATATATACATACATACATATATATAATTCTTTTTATTTCTCATCTTTCTCTTTACCTCTTTATCTCTCTCTTTCTTTCTCTCTTTCTTTCTCTCTCTCTCTCTCTCTCTCTCTGCATGTTTTGAATAAAGTCCTTGCTAAAGTGTCAGTTTTGAAGGTCAATAGAGAGTTCTGTTTTACGTTACAGGTTCAGAAATGACTTTTGCCTGGCATTTCCCGGTGCTGTCGCATTTCGAGCGCCCAATCTTCTCAGAATTGGATCTCACCATTGCAACTCGGTTCCAAGCAGTCTTAAAAATTTCAAGAAAACGTGGATTGACGGAGTTTTGCAAGGGGGGGTGGGCTTCCCAGCAGACGGAGGAGGGGGGCTCTTGGTATACATATGACAAGCAAATAGATTGATCTTCTTGTTTCTTTTTGAACCGACTTTTACCAAAACACTCCTCCCTCTGGCCCTCGCCCCCGATAACTTGAGTCCTACGCCCTTTATATTGTCAAATGTGGTTTTGTGGCTGTTTTTCATCCCTTCAGAGTGGGGATGCACCTGTTCTCTACGTCACCCAGCAAAATAACCATCCTGTACTGTAAGGATCCTTTTTAAAATCTAAATTCTGGGACACAATTTATGCACGGCTCGTCCTCGACTTAAAACCACAACTGAGCCCAAAAGTTAACGTCGCTCAGCCGAGACCGTTATGAAGTGAGTTTTGTCCTGTTCTACGAACTTTCTTGCGAACCGTGTTTAAGCGAATTGTTAAAAAGCTAGCCGCCCAGTCGTTAAGTGAATCCAGCTTCCCCACGGATTTTGCTCGTCGAACGGTCGCAAAAAAAGAGGGGGGGGGAATTGCGTGACCCCGGGATTCTGCCACTGTCGTAACTACGAGTCCGTCGCAATTTGGATCCCGTGAATTTGGATCCTGGAATGCCGCAACGGTCATAAGTGTGGGGAAACGGTCCTTTTTTTTTTTCCCAAATGACATCACTTTCAACGGTCGCTAAATGTAAACCTCGCCTTACAACAGTTCATTGAGTGACTTCCATAAATCTGTAGCCAAGCCTTTGAATTTCGGTTACATGAACACGCAGGGGATGCTACGACGGTCGCAAGTGTGAAAAACAGCCATTATTATTATTATTATTATTATTATTATTATTATTATTATTATTATTATTATTCCAATGATGGTGTCGTAACTTTGGACACCAAATGGACTGTGGTAAGAGGAGGTCTACCTGCATTTGAAGTTCTCCCTTGGTAGCAAACGAGACAGATCTCTCGGGGACAAAATTTAGCTGTGGGGTTTACCTGGGAAAGGGGTTTTTACCTCTGGAAACCTTCAGAACTTCAAAAGAACTTCAGAAGTTCAAAGCCACAGCTGGCTGGCTGGTGCATCTATAGAGAAATATCATCCTAGAATTATCATATTGACGTCTTCACCGCTGGTGCGCACAGAGCCCACGAGATCAAAGCATGGGGGGGGGGGGGGGCAAGGGGGAATCAAGGTTTGGGGTGGGGGTGGGGGGCAGGGAGAGAGAGAGAGAGAGATGAAAAGCCACCAGCCCACCTCATCTCAGATATTTCCACTCGGCGTCACCAGCAAAGTTCATTCGCGTCAAGGAACGGACGCCCGATGAGTCATTTTTAATCTGAATCAAAAATGAAAAAAAAAAAGAACCTCGGCGGCAGCTGGGAGGATGTTTTTCCGTATGTGAGAAAGCGATCGCCAATTACGATAATCCGAATGTCGTACCTAAAAGATGTCTGATAGGCTATCGAAAAAGAGTGGGTTAAAAACCACAAAACGTCCCTGAAATGAATGAGCTTTTAGGGAGTCAAGAATGCCGGACTTTTGGAAGGCCGCCAGATTCTCAAGAGCTTCCTTTGCTGTTCAACTGAACACGATTTGCGACGGAGGGGACTTTGCTTCAACGCCGTGTTTTTATTTTTGCATGAGGATTGAGCCATGGGGTATTTTTCCTGTCGCCTTCCGGCCATCTAAACAACAACCCTCTTCCCCTGTCAAAAATCATCCCAATGTGTCCCATTGTGTTGTGTTGAGTTTTTGTTTTAAGATCAAATCAAGGGCCATCGAGGCGATAGCCCAGTTCCGTGAAGAGATAAACCCGTTTAAAGAGGTTAAACGCGATTCTTCAATGGCATCTTCTGAAGGTGTCAGGGATTCTTTCAAAAGCAGAGTTGCTCAAATGCTTTGAGGTCGTTTGGGGGGGGTCACAGAAGCCTTCTTGGCTCTTTGACCCCGAGTGATACATCTTATGAATATTATTCCAAAAGGCCCCCTTTGAGACTGGAAGGTGCTTCACAGCTTCCTCCTTCTTCTTCTTCGGGGTATCTGTAGGTGCAGTCATCTACCTCTTGAGCTAACTGCCCATGGGAAGCTGTGGAGCAGAAGAAGCGGGAGAACTGAGACCCAACACAAAATTCTTGCACTGGCACGCCAACCAATCCCAAGACTTTGGAATGGGGCAACTCACCATTGGCCAATTCATCATGGCCAACTCACTCATCATGGTCAACTTGCCATGTCCAACACAACTGGGCCAACTCCCCATGGCCAACTCATCATGGTGAACTCACTGTGGTCAGCTCCCCATAGTCAACTTGCCATGGCCAACTCCCCATGACCAACTCCCCATGGTCAACTCAACTAGGCCAACTCACCATGGCCAACTCAACTAGGCCAACTCACCATGGCCAACTCAACTAGGCCAACTCCCCATGGCCAACTCAACTAGGCCAACTCACCATGGTCAACTCAACTAGGCCAACTCCCCATGGCCAACTCAACTAGGCCAACTCACCATGGTCAACTCAACTAGGCCAACTCCCCATGGCCAACTCAACTAGGCCAACTCCCCATGGCCAACTCCCCATGGCCAACTCAACTAGGCCAACTCCCCATGGCCAACTCAACTAGGCCAACTCCCCATGGCCAACTCAAACTAGGCCAACTCACCATGGCCAACTCAACTAGGCCAACTCACCATGACCAACTCCCCATGGCCAACTCATCACGGTGAACTCACTATGGCCAACTCCCCATGACCAACTCACTATAGTCAACTTGCCATGGTCAACTCAACACAGCCAACTCCCCCATGGTCAACTCAACACAGTCAACTTGCCATGGTCAACTCAACACAGCCAATTCCCCATGGTCAACTCAATACAGCCAACTGGCCACAGGGCAACTCACTGCGGGACAATTCAACAGTTCAATTTAATTATTTAAAATAGTTTGATAATAATTATTTTTCATTTTTGTCAATCGCGTTTCATTTTGTCCTTCCTTTTGCATCCTTTCATGGTTTCCATTCCACCATTTCTCTGATATTAGTGTAACTCTTCCCACGGCAAGTTGGCTGTGGTGAATTATCCAGTGGCGAGTTGGCGTAGGAGGTCCTAAGCAGTGAGAGAGGGAGAGTTGGCAGAGTACTGCTGGCCAAAAAAAAAAAGAGAGAGAGCAGGAAAAAGTCCTTACGTTTCGGGGGCTTCTTTTGGATCCAGGATCGGAAGAAAAGGTAGGCCAACACCATGCACGTGGCAAACAGAAAGGCAGTGATGACAAAAGCAGTGGTGATGAGGATCAATTGTTTCCCCTCCTCTACAAGAAAGCAAGGGGAAAAAAAATCAGAAATATCCCAGGACTTCAACTCAGAAAAGCTAAATTAAAATGGCCATGGCTGCAAATAGCTTTTAGCACTCCACTCAAAGGTTGACACTAGGAACAGTGGAAGGGAGGCAGGGAAATTTCTCCTTCGTTCCAGGTTGCTCTCTCTCCTGGATTGGTTTCCATCCATGGCTTCTTGTGCTGCTTTCTGATGCTTTGGAAAATAAGGAAATAGAAATAATAGAAATAGAAATAATAGAAAAATAATAGAAATAATAGAAATAGAAATAATAGAAATAATAGAGATGTCAGCGGTTCAACGCTGGCATAGAGAGCAGAGGAGAGAGAGAGATAAGCTCTGAACTTTTGCCTGCTAAATCCCTTTGAAGTCGGGGTGTCGTGGAAATGAGGAGGGGGGACATTCCTGGGAAATGACGAGACAAGAAGTCTGAAGATTGACTTGGAAGATAGCCAATGAGAAGCAGAGATTTGGGGATCGGAAAGGGAGGGATTGTGGGGGCAAAAGGTCAGTCTTGTCCGCATCGAGTCATGATCCGGTGGCTGTGCTCAATTAAAGAAAAGATTTCCTTAAAGATTGGCAGTTTGGAAATTCATTTATTTTGAGATAGCATCGAAGTCTGACAAGAAATAATAGAAATAGAAATAGAAATATTCCTGCTTAGGCAGGAAACCCTACACCACTTCAGACAAATGGTTATCCAATCTCTTCTTCAAAATTTGCTAATACTCCATATCCTAAAATAATTTCTTAAATATTGGTCAACGTTAAACTCTGAACTTCAAGGCCGAATGCTAAAGCAATTTATGGAATACTGTTCGATGCTAAATTCTAAAGTAAACCCACGACTGAATCCTAAAGTACTTCTTTTCATTTGCTAATGCTCCATATTAAATCCTAAAATAATTTCTTTTAATATTGGTCAACGCTAAACACTGCAGTTCAAGGCCGAATGCTAAAGCAATTTGTTCGATGCTAAATTCTAAAGAAAACCCAACACTGAATCCTAAAGTACTTGTTTTAATAATACCGGTACTCAACGCTCAATATGAAAGTAAATAATACTAAACCCTAAAGTAAGGGTTTTAATAATGTTCGATTGGTAAATACTAAACTCAATACTACACATTAACTAGTTTAACAATGCTCAAGACTCAATACTAAACTAAACTCAATCCTAAAGTTTTTGTTATTTTTTTAATAATGGCCAAACGTACCAGGTGCGCCATTCGTAAATCTGCATCCGTAAAACATTTTATACATTGATTTAACTGTTATATATTGAACCAGCTATATATTTATTTAGCAATCTTTCCGGGTGCCCCAATTTTAACTTTGGCCAAAGTACGTCGGTCAATTAATTTTGGGATTCGTCCAACGGGCCAAGAAACTAAAAAAATAAATAAAGCAGAATCCATAGATTCTACGGTAAAAATAAATGAGCTGAGAAAAACAACGAACAAACGAGCGATGGCTTACAAATTTTTGACCTGATGGCCCGTCTTCTGGGAACACAACCCAAAAAAAGCCGACTCTTTTTGGGGTTTCACAGTCAATATAAAAATAAAATGATAATAAGAGTTCAGAAAAAAAGAGGCATATTCATACAAGAGGCCAATGAAAGCCAGAGTGGAAGCAGTGACATTTTTCAGAATTTATTCTGGTTTTTTTTTTTTTTCTTTTAATTGATACGTCTCCCGTCTCGCTATTCAAAGCCACGGATTGGATGGGAGTCCTGCTGGAAATAAAATCTAATCTGGTTCTTATTCCAAGCCGGGAGAAAGATGCAGGAGAAATGAATTGGAGGCAGGCTGCAATTGGAAAGGAGGTTTTCATTAACTAGGTAACCAGAAATAACAGGGACGGCAACACGTTTCTGGGGTGGCTGACAAATTGCGGTGGAAAGTAGATGGGCTTTTATTCAATTTGTGATTGAGATGTCCAGTTCATATAATATTTTAATGGCTGTTGCCAGATTCCTTGACTGGTTCTTGTTGTTGTTAGTTGCGAAGTTGTGTCCGACCCATTGCGACCCCATGGACAACGTTCCTCCAGGCCTTCCTGTCCTCTACCATCCTCTGGAGTCCATTGAAGCTCAGGCCAACTGCTTCGGTGACTCCATCCAGCCACCTCCTTCTCTATCGTCCCTTTCTTCCTTTACCCTCAGTCTTTCCCAGCGTTGGAAGCGTTTTTGTTTGTCTGAGCTAATCTTGTCAGTTTCGGCTCCTTGCCTATGTGCTGCTTATTTGGGGTTTCTAGCAGCCCTTTGATTCTCAACCTTGGTGACTTTTAAGACTCCCAAAATTCCCACTTCCCAGAATTTCCCAGCATAGCTGACTGGGGAATTCTGGGAACCGAAGTCCACACATCTTCAAAAGTTGAGAAAGGCTGGATTAAACAGTTAATGAGATCAATAAATGTTCCAATAAGACTTACCTGAAGCCTTAGTAGAGAAGACAGCGAGAGAAGTGGAGGGCTTGGTGGTGGGGATTTCTGACTCACTCCAGCAAACCACATCTCTCTCCTTGGTCCCCGGTTCCCGAATCTTATCACCTGGACACCTGCAGGAATTGGTAGTTAGCCTCGTGTTTTATACCTGAGATTTTAAAATCAATTTATTCCGGAAGAACTTACTTTTTCCATGGCTTGCATTCACCTGTAGGTCGATCATTGAAAGTCTTCTCCGGACACTTCTGACAACCTTGAAAAACACAGAAGAAGGTTTGATGTCCGGATGAGTTTCTGGCTATCAAATCGATGGAGACCTCCTTTCTAACTGCAGCTTCCTTTCAATTTATTTCTCTTGCATCTTTCTCCTGCCTTGGTCCATCTCAGTCGGCTTCGGAGGTTTATAAATCACATTCACACACACACAACAGTGGCAAATCGCACAACTGCTGATGTTCAGGAGAACTTCTGTCCCCATCGTTAGATAAGTCGGTTTTCCGGGAGATTCAGAGCTACAGGTAGTTCTCGACTTACGACTGCAACGGAGCCAAAAGATTTCTATGGCCTCCCGAGACAGTTGTTAACTGAGTTTTTTTTCCCCTCTTTTTGCCATCTTTCTTGACGCCGTTGTTAAGCGAATCACTGCAATTGTTAAGTTAGTAAGACGGTTCTTAAGCGAATCCCCCTTGACTTTGCTGGTCAGGAGGTCGCAAAAGGGAATTGTGTGACACACACACACATTTATGACAGTTGCAGTATCCTGGGTGAGTAGACTTGAGATATTGCAACCGTCATAAATATGAACCAGTGAGTGGTGCAGTGGCCTAGAGGTGGAGCTCTCACCTCCCAATCAGGAGGCTGTGAGTTCGATCCTAGGTAGAGGCAGATATTTCTCTCTCTGGTTTACAATGAGAATATTATCTGATGAACAGAACTCCACACCGGCAACAGGAAAGGCATCTGGCCAGTAAAACACTCAACTCCATTCAGTTGCCCAAGACTCCACCCCGATGCAAGGGATTATTGGGGGTCATTAAAAGGAGATGATGATAAATATGAACCAGTGGCCAAGCATCCAAATTTTGATCATGCAACGGTCGTAAAGTGTGAAAAACGGCGCGAAGTCCCGTTTTTCGGTGCCGTTGTAACTTGGAACGGTCGCTAAACAAGCTGTTGTAAGTGGGGAATCACCTGCGCAGAGTCACCGTACCTGTAATCGTGCGTTGCTGTCCAAGGGGACACTCACACGCCTCGCAATTTTGGCCACACGAATAACCCCGAGCACATTCACAAATAGCGTCGGTAGTTTTGGTACATTTTTGCTTGTAGACCAAAGTTCCTTCAGGGTTAAAATATTTTTAAAAAACAAACAAACATGTTATTATCTGTAGAGAAGGCGATTTTCCCCTTTGAGCTGAGCTCAAACTTGCCGGGTAACCAGGATTGGAGGGGATCTAGCCAGCATTCTTTGCTAATGTTTCCATAAACTCCGAAGAATATTTGGTTAAGGGAAATAAACTCCCAAAAAAGTCCCAATTTGGAGTCTAATCGAAACTTTGCTGCACAATTCCAGACCCCTTTTCCAAGTTAAGCCACCGCCCGGGGGAAAAAAAAACCTACGGGAAGTCCTCGAGTTGCGACCGCAATGTCGGTTGTAAAGTGAGATGTTTGTTCAGGGAGTTTCACCCCGTTTGAACATCTTTTCTTGCCACCGTTGTTAAGCGAGTCACAAGGGTTGTGAAGTGAATCTGCCCCCCCCCCCACTGACTTGGCTGTTCAGAAGGTCGCAAAAGGGGAAAGACATGTCACTCCTCCCCCCCTTCGGGGCACTGCGATCCGTCATAAATACGAGTCAGTTGTCAAGCATCCGAATTCTGATCACAGGGAAGCCGCGACGGTCGTAAGTGTGAAAAAAACAGTCGCAAGTCTCTTTTTTTTTTCCAGTGATGGTGTAACTTTGAATGGTCACTAAATGGACTGTTGTAAGTGGAGGTCGTAAAGCGAGGAGTAGGGCAAGGAAAAGAAGATAGGAATCGGGTAGGAGGCTCCTGTCCTCAGCTGGGAGTTGGGAATTGGAGGCTAAATATATATATATATATATATAAAAAGAACAGTTGCTGGAATTAGGTATGTCTAGTTTATTTATTTATTTATTTATTTATTTATTTATTTATTTATTTATTTATTTATTTATTTATTTATTTATTTATTTATTTATTTATTTATCAAATTTCTATACCGCCCTACTCCCGAAGGACTCAGGGCGGTGAACAGCCAAGATAAAATACAGATAATACAAATATTTAAAAAAATCCCTTAAAATTATTAAATATTTTGGCCGAAACACAGATTAAAACACCCAATTTATAAAATCACACAAATTAAAAATTTAAAAGAGGAGAGTTAGGCCAGGCAAGTTTGACGAAAAGAAGGACTAGGGGGAGACACAGAATAGCAGTCTTCCAATCTCTCAGGGGCTGCCCCCAAAGAAGAGGCAGTCAAGCTATTCTTCAAACCACCAAAGAAGGCAGGACAAGAAGCAACAGGTGGAAACTCATCAAGGAGAGAAGCAACCTAGAATTAAGGGGAAGCTTGACCTGGGGGTTGGACTAGAAGACCTCTAAGGCCCCTTCCAACTCTGTCATTTCTGCATTCTTTCTAACAGTTGAACAATTAATCAGCGGAATGACTTGCCACCAGAAGTTGTGAATGCTCCCACACTGGAGGTTTTTAAGAAGAGATTGGACAGCCGTTTGGTCTCAAATGGTTTAGGCTTTCCTCTCTGGGCAGGGGGTTGGACTAGAAGACCTCTAAGGCCCCTTCCGACTTTCTTTTTTTTCCCTCTCCACGAGGGGAACCCAGCCACCGTGACTCCAAGCCGAGGAAAGGTAGCCTCCCAAAATCTGAACGCTCCCCCACCTCCGCCAGCCCCCTCCCCTTCCACACCCGCTTCCCCAGGGCTGAGACCCCCCCCCCACTCACCCACCCACCCCAGGGAATTCAGCCCCCCCGCCCCCAAAGAGTCTAACTTACTGTCGCAGACGCTGCATTGCCGGCAAGACTCGCTTGGCCCGGGGCTGAAGGTGCCTGGAAGGGGAAAGGAGGAAGAATCAGGGGGTCTCCCGTCCCGTGGGGGGGGGAACGGGCAGGGGTCTCTCCCCATCACCGGACCCAGGTGGGAGCATCCTCGCCGCCGCGGCTTACCGTTGGGGCAGGAGCTCTTGCAAAAAACTCCCGTCCAGAGCAGCAACAGCAGCGCGCAATAAAGCATCTCCATGGGAGAGAGGGTCGGGGGTCTTTCTCCAACGCGGACTCCTCGCTTCTGGACGGGGCCGGCGGGGCTAAGAGGCCAAGGGGGCCGGCGGGGCGGGGTGGGGCGGGGCGGGACCCCCCTCTTTGCCCCTACAGACTTCCCCCCCGGGGGAGGTAACCGACTATCACCCGGAATCCCCAAAGGGGACCAGAAGAATTTCCACAGCTCGAGGTTGAATTGTGGCATTTGTGAGTCTTCTAATATCTTTCTTTCTTTCCTTCCTTCCTTCCTTCCCTCCCTCTCCTTCCTTCCTTCCTTCCTTCCTTCCTTCCTTCCTTCCTTCCTTCCTTCCTTCCTTCCTTCCTTCTTTCTCCTCCCTCTCTCTCCTTCCTTCCTTCCTTCCTTCCATCCATCCTTCCTTCCCTCCCTCTCCTCCCTCCCTTCCTTCCTTCCATCCTTCCTTCCTTCCCTCCCTCTCCTTCCTTCCTTCCTTCTTCCTTCCTTCCTTCCACCCATCCTTCCTTCCCTCCCTCCCTCTCCTTCCTTCCTTCCCTCCCTCTCCTCCCTTCCTTCCTTCCTTCCATCCTTCCTTCCTTCCTTCCTTCCTTCCATCCATCCATCCATCCTTCCTTCCCTCCCTCCCTCCCTCTCCTTCCTTCCTTCCTTCCTTCCTTCCTTCCTTCCATCCATCCATCCTGTATCTTATTTATCTATCTCAGAATCATAGAATCACATGGTTGGAAGGGGTCTTTGGAGGTCTTCTAGTCCAACCCCTGTTCAAACAGGAGACCCTACATCATTCCAGAGTCAGTCCTTCCTTCCTTCCTTCCTTCCTTCCTTCATTCCTTCCTTCCTTCCTTCCTTCCTTCCTTCTTTTTCTTTATCTCCCCTTTCTCTCTCTCTCTATGGTATTATCTACAGTATACTTACTATCCCTCCATTTTTTCCTTCCTTCCTTCCATCCATCCATATATCTATCCATCAGAATAGAACTGGAAGGGACCTGGGAGGTCTTCTAGTCCAACCCCGTTATAAGCAGGAGACCCTAGACCTTTTCAATCAATCAATCAATCAATCAATCAATCAATCAATCAGAATAGAGCTGGAAGGGACCCGGGAGGTCTTCTAGTCCAACCCCCTGCTCAAGCAGGAGAACCCCTAGGTCCTAGAGACCATTGCAATCAACCGATCGATCGATCGATCAGCACTTCATTCAAGCATTGATTGATTGATTGATTGATTGATTGAAATGGTCTGGGGTTTCTTGCTTGAGCAGGAGGATGGACTAGACGACCTCTCAGGTCCCTTCCAGCTCCTGGCTGAGCTGGGTCTGGTCGGGCTCGTTTTCTCAACCGGCGTCGCGAGACCCCCGACCTCAGCGGCGGAGAGGGTTGGGGGGGCGGTTGGGGGGCGTGGGCGGACCCCCCCCCCGCAGCTGTGACGTCTTCGTCATCCCCAACACGGGGTGCCGAAGGGCGAAAAAAAGCCCCTTTGGTTGATGCTGAGGCAGGGAAGCCCCTGCGACCCCCCTCCCCCAAAACCCAGATTGGGGGTAAGGGGTCGCGCCAGGATCGGGCGCAGGAGGAGGCTGTTCCAAATGTCTTCGGAGGGTCTCCATCCTCCAAGTCAAACTCCAAGTTAGTCCCAAAAGAGTTAACTAGACTTTCTTATTTGTTTGTGTTTTTTTTTCCCTTCTGAAGACGTTTCGCTTCTGATCCCAGGAGCTTCTTCAGTTCTGACCGAAGGGAAGGGAAGGGAAGGATCAATATTCTTTGCAGAATATCCCACTAAAAAAGGATGCAAATGACCAGCTCTGTCTGCAAGGAGAATAAATCCTTCCCTTTCCTCCCCCCCCTCCCACCATTCGGTCAGAACTGAAGAAGCTTCTGGGATGAGAAGCGAAAGGTCTTCGAAGAAAAAAAAGAAAAATTCAAAAAAGAAAGAAAAGTTGCCTCTTGAAAAAAGAACCTTTGAGAGAGAGAGAGAGAGACGGTGTTTTCACACTTCGGGTGAGTCAGGGGGTCTCTGCATCGGGGTCTCCGGAAAGTTTTTGAGAAGATTTCTTATGCTTACCCAAGGGGTATTGATCGTCCCATTCTGGGAATTCAAATCCAAGCCCCCCACTCAATCAATCAGAATAAAACTGGAAGGGACCTGGGAGGTCTTCTAGTCCACCCCCTGTGCTCAGGCAGGAAAGTTAAACCATTATATTCAATCAGAATAGAGCTCGAAGGGACCTGGGAGGTCTTCTAGTCCAACCCCCTGCTCAGGCTGGAAACTCTATACAGTTTCAGACAATTGTCCAATCTCTTCTTTAAGTACTTCCAGTTGATGGAGCACCCACAACTTCTAGTGGCAAGCAGTTCCACGGGTTAATTGCCCCCACTGAAGAAGTTTCTCCTCAATTCCAGGTTGCTTCTCTCCTTGGTTTGCAAAACGGGAAATCGCTTGATCCCAGCCAGGACACAATCTGCGACTGTCATGAGAATGGTCTTTTCAGGGCCGTTGTAACTTCCGTGGCCTGGAGGTGGAGCTCTCGACTCACCATCGGGAGGTCTGTGAGTTCGATCCTAGGTACAGGCAGATATTTCTCTCTCTCTTTCTCTCTCTCTCTCTGGGCACAATGAGAATATATCTGCTGAATAAAAAACTCCACGCTGGCAACAAGAAAGGCATCCGGCCAGTAAACACTCAACTCCATTCACTTGCCCAAGACTCCACTCCGCAAGGGATTATGGAGTCGTTAAAAGAAAAGGATGATTGTAACTTCCAATGGTCACTAAATGAAATCCAGGACCAGCTGTAATAAACGACCAGACCCCCGTGCCATGCTGGTCGGTGGACTTTTGAAAATGTGACCCCTGCTATTTTAAGAGAGTATTAAATTCAGGTCCTAAAATAGGGTAGCTGAAAGTTTACGGAGGGAGAGGAGGTGAAATAGTCACCGTAATGTCTGCATTTGAACCCCTTACCTGTCGCGTACCGGGAGAAAGATGGATAGAGGGAGTCCTCGACTTACGACAGCTCGCTTAGCGACCGTTCAAAGTTTCCAAAAAAGCGAGTAAGGCCCTTTTTTTCCCCCAAACGTACGACCGTTCCACCATCCCCGGGGGGGGTCACGTGATCCATATTAGAACAATTGACTCGTCTTTATGACGGTCGCAAGTGATCGAACGCCGAACTGGCAGCTGCGATTGTGGAATGAGTAGTTCTATACAGGCAGTCCTCGACTTAGAACAGTTCGTTTAGTGACCGGTTACGAGGTCAACTGAAAAAAAAAAGGAATGTTTTTCACCCTTATGACCGTTTTTCACCCTTATGACCTTTGCTGTATATCCCCGCAGTGTCATGTGATCAGAATTCAGATGCTTGTTAACTGACTCGCATTTACGACGGTAGCAGCATCCCCCCCCCCCGGGGAGAGGGTGTCACATGATCCCTTTTTAGCGAACTTCTGACCGGCCAAGTCAACAGGGAAGCCGGGTTTGCTTAATGACCGCACACTGGCAAAGATCTGCTTAACAACGGTGCCCAAAGAAAGGCGGTAAGATGGGGTCAGAACACTCCTACACGAATGTCTCACTTAACGACAGAAATGTTGGCCTCTGTGTGGTGGTCGTAAGTCAAGGACTACCCGTGTTCTGGTTTGCAAATTGTTTTTTTTCCAACTGTAGAACCACGAAAAATGAAATAAAATTTAAAAAATTCTAAACCCCGTATCCGTAGCCCAACGTTTCCCAATCTGCCCTTCGGCGGACTACAATTCCCAACATTCCTCCGCCTGCACAGCCATGATGAGAATTCTGGGAGTTGAAGTCCCACAGACCCGGAAGTAGCCATGTTTGTGAAACCCGGAAGTGGATTCCAGAGGACCTTTTTCTCAATGAATTCTGGGAAATGTAGTTTCCCCCCCCCCAGAACTTCAGCATTACTTAGGCCGGTTTTTCAGATTTTACTTAGTTGTTAAATTTATTTGCTGCCTGGCTTACAACAATAAGAAGGACGAAACGAGAAAATAATAGAAATAATAACCTAAACGATTAAAAAAAAAAGAACATAAGGGGAATACATCAATAGGATAATCAAAATAATATGTATATTTATATATGTGAGGCAAAAAAGTATGAAAAGTTTAAAAAATCCACCACATACATACGCTGGAATAATAATAAAAAAATAAAACTATGAAAAATTGTATTGGTTTATTCTCACTACAGGAAGTTCTCGACTTACAACCCAAACTGAGCCCCTGATTTCCGTTGTTAAGCGAGACATTGGTTAGGGGAGTTTGTTCGCCCCATTCTTCGACTTGTCTCGCCGCCTGTCGTTCAGCGAATCCTTGCAGGGGTTAAATTAGTACCACGGTTGTTAAGTGAAGCTGGCCAGAAAAGGGGGAATCACATGACACACACACACACCCTCCTGGGGACAACCGTCATAAGTGAGAGTCAGTTGCCAAACCTCTGAATTTTGACCAGTTGATTTTAGGTTTTGTTTTGCGACGGCCGTTAAGCGTGAAAAAAAAACAGGCCCTGCTACGTTTCTCACCCCCCCTTTTTTTTCCAGGGCCGCTGGAACTTCGGTCACTAAACGGAACGTTGTAAGTCGGGGACTGCCTGAAATAAATGTTAAGGCACAAAAAAAGGGAACCCATGCAGGGAAATTCACATTTCTCCTTTTTCCCCAACTGGCACCTTTTGGGGGGTGGAGGGGCACGACTGCATGGTCTTGAGCAGCCCCCTGCACACCTTTGGGAGACCCCCACCCACCCAGAATTCCTGGGGGAGGGGTGCATCACCCCCCCGACACCCCCCAAAACCCCACCTTTTGCAAGCTGCAGATTTTGCAAAATTGCAAAAATTTATGTTGGCTTGGAGGGGGGGGGAGGGAGGAGGCGCGTGGGGGAGGGGGAGGGGGATGTCCGCGCCCCTTCCTCTCGAGCCTCTCCCCCCCTCCCAGGCGCCGCCCCCTCCCCAAAGGCGCCGCCCCCCCCTCCCCGTGACGCAGCACCTGCCCTTCGGAGCGAGCGCGGAGCTGTAACCGAGATTGAGTGTAAGAAAGCGGGGGTCCCCCTCTCGCCCCCTTTTTAGGGCAAGGGTCTCTCCAGCGGGTCCCTCCGTCTCTTCCCCAGTCCGTTGCCCCTTTTCTGGGCCGGGGTCTCCCCAACTCCCCACCAATGGGTCCCTCCCGCTGTCTTTCCCCGGTCCCTCGCCTCTTTCTGGGGCAGGGGTCTCCCCAACGGGTCTCCCCCTCCCTCCCCAGTCCTTAGCCCCTCCCATTCTGGGGGCAGGGGTCTCCCAATGAGTCCCTCCCCGGTCTGTAGCCCTCTTTCCGGGCAGGGGTCTCCCCCAATGGGTCCTTCCCTCCCTCCCTGGTCCGTCTTCCTTTTTGGGGGCAGGGGTCTCTCCAATCAGTCCCTCCCCGGTCTGTAGCCCCCTTTCCGGGCAGGGGTCTCCCCCAATGGGTCCTTTCATCCCTCCCTGGTCCGTCTCCCATTTTCTGGGCAGGGGTCTCTCTCCAACCAGTCCCTCCCTGGTGCGTCGCCCCTTTTCTGGGCAGGGGTCTCCCAACCCCCCACAAATGGGTCCCTCCCTCCGTCTTTCCCAGTCCGTCGCCTCTTTTCGGGGCAGGGGTCTCCCCAACGGGTCCCTCCCTCCTTCCTTCTTTCCTTCGTTCCCTGGTCCGTCTCCCATTTTGGGGGCAGGGGTCTCTCCAACCAGTCCCTCCCAGTTCCGTAGCTGCTTTTCTGGGCAGGGGTCTCCCCCAACCAGTCCTTTCTTTCCTTCCTTCCTTCCCCAGTCCTTAGCCCCTTTTCTGGGCAGGGGTCTCCCCAATCGATATGCACCCCTTACAGTTGACCGGTGAGAGAGCTTTGCGTGGCCAGGTCCTTCTCCCCGGAAAATGGGCTTCTCCCTCGCCCCCCCCCTTCCCCCGGGCAGGGAAAGCAGGGTGGCTGGGGGGGGGCTGTCGTCCCTTGAGAGAGACCCCTCCCCATCATTTGTCAATGCGTTTTGCACCCCCCGCAGAATCGCCGCCGCCGCGTCCCGATGGGGTCCAAACGAGCGCTGGTGATTTTGGCCAAAGGGGCCGAAGAAATGGAGACGGTCATCCCGACAGATCTGATGCGCAGGGCAGGAGTAAGTCCGTGTGCGGAGCTGAGACCCCCCGCCAACTCTCTCAAGGGTCTTTCTTTGCCCCACCCCCACCCCACAAACCCAGGCAAGAAGACCCTCAGAAGCCCCCTCCTCCCAAAAGCTACAAGGGCTTCGCTTGAGAGACTTCCGTCTCCGGGGTCAGCTGTCCTTACCTGCCCACAGGTGGGGAAAAGCTTACACCTGCACTCTTTTTCACCTACTTTTCCTTTGATTTTTTTTTTGTTTCTTGTTTAATGGCAGGTAGTCCTCGACTTATGACCACAACTGAGCCCGAAATTTATGTTTTCAAGTGAGAAATTTATTAAAGTGAATTTTGCCTCGTTTTACGAATTTTCTCGCCACGGTCGCTAAGCGGAATCCCTGCGGTCGATAAGTTAGCAACTTAAGCGAATCTGGCTTTCCCTGTGGATCTTGCTGGTCGCAAAAGGGGATTGCGTGACACCCCCTCCCGTCGTAAATACGAGTCAGTCGTGCCAAGCGTCTGAATTGTGACCGCGGGAATGATGCAACGGTCATAAGTCTGAAAAAGTCCCCCTTTTTTTCCCCCCAGTGCCATTGTAACTTCGGTCACTAAATGAATGGAAGCTGTAGGTCGTCCTTGACTTACAACAGTCCCTTTTAGTGGCCCGCCCGTCTTAAAGCGGACAAGGCTGAGAAATCCACTGGAGACCTCGGATGCTGGCTTAAATTCTGTGCTCACCCAAAAATGACGGTTTATTTTTAAACCAGATTTCCGTGACGGTTGCGGGATTGTCCGGAAAGGATCCTGTGCAGTGTAGCCGTGATGTGGTGATTTGTCCCGATACGAGTTTGGAAGAAGCCCGGAAAAAGGTTTGCCCCCCCCTTCCCTTTTTTTGTGGGGTGGGGTCTTTGGGGCGTCCCCACTTTCCATTTAAAATGGTGTTTCTCATCATGGCCACCTTAAGCTGGGTGGACTTCAACTCCCAGAATTCCCCTGCCAGCCACCTTAAGCTCTGGTGGATTCTGGGAGTTGAAGTCCACACAGCTTAAAAATACCTGGCAGGGGAATTCTGGGAGTTGAAGTCCATGCAGCTTAAAAATATGGCTGATGAATTCTGGGAGTTGAAGTCCAGGCAGCTTAAAAATACCTGGCAGGGGAATTCTGGGAGTTGAAGTCCACGCAGCTTAAAAATACCTGGCAGGGGAATTCTGGGAGTTGAAGTCCAGGCAGCTTAAAAATGACTGGCTGATGAATGCTGGGAGTTGAAGTCCAGGCAGCTTAAAAATACCTGGCAGGGGAATTCTGGGAGTTGAAGTCCACGCAGCTTAAAAATATGGCTGATGAATGCTGGGAGTTGAAGTCCACACAGTTTAAAAATACCTGGCAGGGGAATTCTGGGAGTTGAAGTCCAGGCAGCTTAAAAATATGGCTGATGAATGCTGGGAGTTGAAGTCCAGGCAACTTAAAAATACCTGGCAGGGGAATTCTGGGAGTTGAAGTCCACGCAGCTTAAAAATATGGCTGATGAATGCTGGGAGTTGAAGTCCACACAGTTTAAAAATACTGGCAGGGGAATTCTGGGAGTTGAAGTCCACGCAGCTTAAAAATATGGCTGATGAATGCTGGGAGTTGAAGTCCACGCGGCTTAAAAATACCTGGCAGGGGATTCTGGGAGTTGAAGTCCAGGCAGCTTAAAAATATGGCTGATGAATGCTGGGAGTTGAAGTCCAAGCAGCTTAAAAATACCTGGCAGGGGGATTCTGGGAGTTGAAGTCCAGGCAGCTTAAAAATACCTGGCAGGGGAATTCTGGGAGTTGAAGTCCACGCAGCTTAAAAATATGGCTGATGAATGCTGGGAGTTGAAGTCCAGGCAGCTTAAAAATACCTGGCAGGGGAATTCTGGGAGTTGAAGTCCATGCAGCTTAAAAATACCTGGCAGGGGAATCCTGGGAGTTGAAGTCCACGCCAGCTTAAAGGGGTGACTTTTTCCCCTCACTCTTTTTTCAGGGGCCGTATGATGTGGTGGTCCTGCCAGGAGGTAACCTGGGAGCTCAGAACTTGTCGGAGGTAAAACAACAAGAGTCAATTTTCTGTCAACACACCCATCTTCTCTCCTTTGTATGCTTTAGATTTTAGAAGATAGAGTAATAAGAGTGGGAAGGGACCTCGGAGGTCTTCTAGTCCGACCCCCTGCTTAGGCAGGAGGCCCTATACCACTCCGGACAAATGGCTTTCCTGCCTCTTCCGTGTCGGAGCACCCACAAGTTCTGGTGGCAAGCTGTTCCGCTGATTAATTGTTGTCTCAAGTGTTTAGGAAGTTTCTCTTTAATTCCTTGATTATTCCATCCACAGACGCAGTTCTGTGTCCCTAATTTCCATTTTTTTGTTTGGTCCTTATCCTAATTTTTTGCTCTCATTTGACTTCTGCTAATTTTTTATTTATTTATTTTTTAAACGATCCCCCCTCTCTTTTTCTTCTTATTCTTGCAGTCTCCCCTCGTGAAAGAAGTGCTGAAGGATCAGGACAGCAAGAAGGGCCTCATCGCAGCCATATGCGCAGGTAAGGTCCTACCTCCACCTTTGGGTCAAGCTCCTCTGTGGGCAGCCCCACCAGATCTGAGAGCCCCTTTGGGAAAGGCGGATTTGGGGGGTTCATTAATGGCCGGGGAGAGTGGGGGCAGGGGGGATTGCAATGATCAAGCCTGGCTCTGCAGGTTTGCAATCAAATTGTAAGCATTCAGAAGCTGCAAATAAAATTACACCAATCCAGAAGCTGCATCCAGAAGCTGCAAATAAAATTATAACGATCCAGAAGCTGCAAATAAAAATTCTAAGCATCCAGAAGCTGTAGATAAAATTATAACAATCCAGAAGATGCAAATAGAATTATGAGTACAGAACCTTCAAATAAAATTGTAAGCGTCCAGAAGCTGCAAATAAAATTATAACGATCCAGAAGCTGTAAATAGAATTATAACAATCCAGAAGATGCAAATAGAATTATAAGAGTCCAGAAGCTTCAAATAAAATTGTAAGCGTCCAGAAGCTGCAAATAAAATTATAACGATCCAGAAGCTGTAGATAAAATTATGACAATCCAGAAGCTGTAAATAAAATTGTAGCAATCCAGAAGCTGCAAATAAAAATTATAACAATCCAGAAGCTGCAAATAAAATTATGATTCAGAAGCTATAAATAAAATTATAAGCATCCATAAGCTGCAAATAAAATTATAACGATCCAGAAGCTGCAAATAAAAATTCTAAGCATCCAGAAGCTGTAGATAAAACTATAACAATCCAGAAGCTGCAAATAGAATTTATGAGCCCGGAAGCTGCAAATAAAATTTATAAGAGACCCAGAAGCTGCAAATAAAAATTCCAAGAATCCGGAAGCGGCAAATAATGTATAACAATGTAATGTATATGCAAATGTATATAACCCACAGCTCATCCCTTTTGGACCGGAGCCAGCAATGTTGGGTGAATCATAGCTTGTTTTTTTTTTTCCCCTCTCTCTCTGTCGGCCTGCAGGTCCCACAGCCCTCCTAGGCTCATGGAATCGCCTTTGGAAGCAAAGTGACCACTCACCCCTTGGCCAAGGACAAGATGATGAGCGGAGGTCAGTATCCCATTGTCGTGGGGAGGGACAACGGAGCATTGTGGGTTTAACAGATTGAGTCAGAAGGGACCTTGTGGGTCATCTAGTCCAACCCCCAGCCCAAGCAGGAGACCCTACACCATTTCTGACAGAGGGCAGTCCAGTCTCTTCTTGAAGGCCTCCAGGGATGAAGCTCCCACAACTTCTGAAGGCAATTTCTGTTCCATGGATTGATTGTTCTCAATGTCAGAAAAATCCTCCTTATTTCTAGGTTGAATCTCTCCTTGATCAGTTTCCATCCATGATTCCTTGTCGGGCCTTGGAAAATAGCTTGACCCCCTTCCTCCTCTCTGGGGCAGCCCCTCAAATATTGGAAGATGCTCTCCTGTCTCCCCTGGTCCTTCTCTTCACTAGACCAGCCATGCCCAGTTCCTGCAACCGTTCATCGTATCTTTGAGCCTTTGGTCCCCAAACGATGCTCACATTTCTTATATACCAAAATATAATCTAGATCAGGGGGGTCCCCCAATTCCTTGGCCATAATCCACTACCGGTCCTTGAACCGTTCGGAACCAGGCCGCAGAAGTGGCGGCCAAGCACCCGAATGTCCTACAAGTAGTCCTCGACTTAGGACCACCATTGAGCCCCGGAATTTATGTGGCTAAGTGAGAAGCTTGTTGAGTGAGTTTTGCCCCGTTTTACGAGTTTTCTTCCTGCGAATTCTCAAAACGGAATTCGGAAGCTGCAAATGAAAGTTAACAAGAATTCAGAAGCTGCAAATAAAATTAAAAGAATTCAGAAGCTGCAAATAAAATTAAAAGAATTCAGAAGCTGCAAATAAAATTCTAAGAATTGGAAGATGCAAATAAAATTCTACGCATTCAGAAAATGCAAATAAAATTCTAAGCATTCAGAAAATGCAAATAAAATTCTAAGCATTCAGAAAACGCAAATAAAATTCTAAGAATTAGAAGCTGCAAATAAAATTCTAAGAATTGGAAGATGCAAATAAAATTCTACGCATTCAGAAAATGCAAATAAAAATTCTAAGCATCCAGAAGCTGCCAATAAATGTTATGATCTTTCTTTGCCATCGTTGTTAAGGGAATCCCTGCAGTTGTTAAATTAGTCACGTGGCCGCTAAGCGAATCCAGTTTCCCCGTGGACTTCGCGCTCCTCGGAAAGTCGCACAAAGGGAGATCCCGTGATCCCCGGGGACACTGCAGCCGTTGTAAAGATGAATCCGTCGCTACGTTGTTGTGTCCTGGAGGTCATATGCTCCACATTTGGATGCTTGGCAGCTGACTCGTGTTTATGACGGTTGCGGCGTCCCCTTTTGCGACCATCTGATGAGCAAAGTCCACCGGGAAACCTTTCACAACCGAACAGCCATCGTGAATGTGAAGCATCCAAGCATAAATCACGTGCTGCAATGGTCATAAGTGCGAGGAACGGTCCCAAATCCCTTTTCTCAGGACCGTTGTAACTCTGAACGGTCCCTAAATGGAGAACCTTGAATCAGAAGTGGATCTGGAGCGGAGTTGAGGGTCGGAGAGCCACGTAAAGTTGTTGTTGGGGGAAGTGGGTGCCTATTTTATCACCTGGAGTTACTAAGGCTTTTCTCTTCCCCCGTTAAGATCACTACAAATACTCGGAGAATCGGGTGGAGAAAGACGGGCACATCATGACGAGCCGAGGACCGGGCACCAGTTTCGAATTCGGCCTGGCGATTGTGGAAACGCTGCTGGGGAAGGAAGTGGCCGCCCAGACGAAAGCGCCTCTCGTCCTTAAGGACTAGAAGCATGACACATCCAGAAAGCCTCGCCTGTTTCATTTTTACGACCAGGAATATTTTTTTTTCCCCCCCTTTAGTGGGCGAACCGTCGAAGGAACGGAGCAGGGTTGTCAGCGTCCCTTGTGGCAATTTCATTCATGCAATAAAAAAGAAAATACGCATTGAACGGTGGTGTTTTCTTGACCGGGAAATCATTAAAACAAAACAAAAAAAATAACTTTTTTTTAAATAAACCTTACACCCAATTCCGTTCAGAATTATAAAAAAATGATGGAAAAATTATTTTAAAAGAATTAGAATTAGACAAGAATTAGAATTAGACAAGAATTAGAATTAGAAAAGAATTAGAATTAGAAAAATCACAATTATTATCTATAAAAAAATTCAAACCTTGCGCTAGGAAAACGCAAGTTGGGCAGCGGGGAATAAAAAAAGCAGCGAGCATTGAAGGTTATAGAACAAATTAGTATTTAGTATTATTTTAGCATTTTGAGTGTCATTGAAGAAATTCCTCATCATTTAGAACTGAGTTTATTATTTAGCATCGGAGGTTATTAAGTAAATTTAGGATTCAGTATTGAGTTTAGTTCAGGATTTAGCACAAAATAAACAGATAATTTTAGGGCTCGGCATGGAGCATTATCGAACAAATTATAGGTAGGTCTCACCTTGCAACCACAGTGGAACCCAAAAATTTATGTCGCTCAGCCAAACATTTGCTAAGTGAGCTTTGCTCCTGTTTTACGACCTTTCTTGCCAGAGTTGTTAAGTGAATCTCTGCAGAATGTTAAGAACATTCCGGTTATGAATAAATGAATGGTCAAAAGGTCGCAAAAGTGACCCAGGGACCCATCATAAATGCGAGTCAGTGGCCAAGCGTCGGAATTCTGATCACACGGCCGCGGGGGATGCAACGGACGTTAAGTGTGAAAAACCATCGTAAAGGTGAGTTGCCAAGGGTCTGAATTTTGATCACGCGATGCCGCAAACAGTCGTAAGCGTGAGAAACGGTCCCGAGTCCCCTTTTTCCTCAGGGCCGTTGTAACTTTGAAACGGTCACTAAATGAACTGTTGTAAGTTCGAGGACTATCGGTATTCATGCATGGAAAAAGTCCCTCTGGTGGCAGAGGCACCTTCAAACCCACCCAAGGATGGTGGTCTTGTGGGGGGGCAACTCCACTGGGGCAGAATTTGGTCCCCCCCCTTTCCCCCCAGCTGTAATGCCCAAAGCATCCACCAGAGGGCAGAGTTGGACGGGATTGCAATCTGATGAGAACCCAGTTCTGGGTTCAAGATTCTCTGATTTATCGCTGGATTAAGAGCAAAATCCATCCCTTTTCAAACAGGATCACGTTGATTTAAATCCACTCGATTTAATTCATAATTTTTTTTTTTAAAAGAACAACTGTCACCTCTGCTGTGAAATTGTGCGGGTGCATCCATGCCGAGCCTGGATTCATTGGACGACTTTACCAAAAAATGTAAATATTGCAGAATCTTACGCTACGTAACGTAAGCTCCGTTTCATGCTGAATAAACTAAATGATTAATGTAACTTAAGAAAACTATTGATAGCTTATTCCAAAAGCATTTCATTAAAATAAATCTGATTTTTTTTAAAAAAACGATTTAAATCAGAAAAATCTGATGCAAATTTTTAAAAATCCTATTTTTATATTTTTTTTTAAAAAAAAATCATCAAATTTTTATCCAACCTGTTTTCAAACCTCCGTTCCGAAACTGTGTTTGTGTGTGTGTTGGAAAGACCAAAATTGTCCTTTTAGCAAACATGACGTAATAGCCCCAGTGTTATTTTAAACATTTAAAATTTTCTGACGTTCTGACGAGCCAAGTCAAGAGGGGAAGTCCGATTCGCTTAACAACCGTGGCATTAAAAGCTGCACAGTGAGCTGTGCCTCGCTCAGCAACACAAAAACTGTGGTCGTTGTAACCCGAGGAGTTAAAAAGTCCCAAAACTCGCAGCTAGCTGCCTTCTTAAGGAGCTTCAAAACCCAGCCTACAACTTCTTCTGCAGCCGCAGCGTGGCAGACTGCCCAATGTTGATAGTAAGCACATCGTACGACGGGATTGACCAATGTTGGGAGTGCGTAGGAACACACACCCTAAAAAACACACACCGAGTGGCAATTCTGTGTGGCAACTCCATTCGGGCTCGCCGTCTTAAAAAGAGCAGATCGAAGGAGAACAGGGAAGCCTGGAGAACCCAATAAATATAGGAGCTGCACCTTTACCATAAATAAGTATGTCATAACTTTATTAAATCCAAGACGTGACAATATATATATATCTCCAAAATACAACTGAACACAAATCCCCTCGACAACTGTACACCCCAGACCGAAGTTTTTCAGTGCATTGTTTCTGTGATTTAACCTTCATTTTCGTTTGGATTAGAACGGTCAGCTTTCCTAAAATGTCAGGAAAGAAGAAGAAAAAAAAAAGAGAGACACAGAAAATGTTCCCCATTTTAGCGGATCGGGAAGTGTAAACAATGAGGGTTTGTGTTAATCCCCCCACTCGAAAAAAACCACCAGGACGGACCTTGATCGGAGCGTACGTTTTGGCCTCCTGCTAATTTATCCAGTGGGCATGTTGAATGTGGAATGAAACCTTTCGTGGATCAGAAATTATTCAAAAGTGGGACCGAGCAGGCTCCGTTCCCAAGATTCGTGACCCCACAATCAAGAACGGCTCTATATCGAAACAATTGGTCCCCCTTTTCAAACAAATATTGTGGCCGAGTCGGAATGCATCTTTTGAGTTGTTGTGCAGTCACACAAAGCCCTCAGCAGCTGCAGAAACGCAGAGCTGTTGAGGGTTGACCCCCCCAACCCCCCCCCCCCCCCCGGGGCGGGCCCCGTTTTTGGAACTGGGCCGTACCAGCGGCGAGCGACTCTACACACGTCCGTAGCTTTACTTGCGCGTGAGTGGCGGGCTCTCACGCACTTGCGTGAACCGTGGGTGCTCCGCTCGAGCACGAAGGTCCTTTTGTGCAAGCCCAAATGGAGACACGAAACCAGAAGTGGGTTTCACTTACCTTTGCTACCGGTTTGGAACTGTGAGCGCGTGTGTGTGCGTGTTTGCTTCGTGCAGAGCGTCCGTGATGACGTCCGGGCAAGTGGGTGGAGCCTCCCACCGCTGCTACCGGTTGAAATCCACCACTGCACAAAACCATCTCCTCTCCCTGTCCTCCTCCCCCCCTGGGGGCCGGACCACCAAGCTAGAAAGTTTGGGGACCGCTGATCTAAAGAAATCAAATAAATCTTTCTTGGACCTCAAAAATGTAGATGGCTGCGCAGCCCACGGAACAAGACCAAAGAAGGGACAAGCCAAGGGACAGGGAAGTGGGTGGGCGGCCCAACTCTGTCCATGGCCGTGTTTTCCCCCGCCCATCCCCAAAAGGAACAGAGAAGACAGAACATCCCGGGACAGAAATAATTTAAAAATCTATCTACCCCCCAAAGTGGAAAAACGTCTATTAACACCCACAAAAAAAAATACTGAACTTCTGGGCTTTCAGTTAAAGCCACCAGTCACCTCAGCAGGACTACAATTTGGTCGTTCTAACTTAGGTGAGTTACTACATATATATTATTCTAGAACGGGGATCCCCAACCCCGGGGGCCGCAGCCCGCTACCAAGCAGTGGCCCGTTCAGGAACCGGGACGTGGAAGCAGGCAGGACAGCAGGCACGCACGATGCCATTTGTGCGAGTGGGAGACGTGCGTGCCCACCAGTCGCACAAAGGGAGCTGCATGCATTCGCGTGGAACCATCCCACTTCCACCCCTCACCGGTTCGTAAAGCCGTAAAGGTCGGAGACCGCAGCTCTCGAATATTCAATAACTGGCCAATCTCAGTTGTGTAGGACTTGTCGTCCTTCCAAGTCTCCTCCTCCTGGGTGTCGGCAGTTGAGCCGTAGCTACCATTGCCGTCCGTCCAGGAGGCTCCAGCACTGACGTCTCCACCTCCCCTTTTATGTCCAGTCTCTACACAGGGTCCTTGGAGAAGTTGTCGCTGTTCTCGGATTCAAAAACTTTTCAACGTTCACCGCTGTCCTGTCACCACTGGCCCCCTAGGGAGAAACCATACACGCCAAATGTTTGCGTTTGACTAGTCCTCCCAAGTCAGCCTTGACCAGAGTGGCAGCTTCGGGGCCCGCCTGCCGCCGTCCCTCCTCCGGCCTCAAGCTGCCCTCTTCTGCTTCCCGGAAGAACATCTCATATTTGTCCAAATAAGGGGGTCTCTCGGGCAAGAGGTAGTAGTGAGTGGAGCTGACTTTTTTGCCGTTTTCGATGATGGGGAGAATACAGGGCACCTTGTGGGATGAACCTTCGCTGTTCTGCCTCTGGAGAGCTTTGCTACTGACGTACTTCGGATCCGGGGCAAAACTCTGCGTCGGAGGCATGACCCCGTGGAGATACGCCGGCAACGTTTTGGGACTCGGCGTCCGAGAATGGCTCCAGGGCAGAGGTTCCCGCGGAGGGACTTTGGGCGGTTTGTCCTCGTCGCTATACGCGCTGGAGGTCACTTCGGCCGACCACCTCCGATAATCAGGTTTGAGGGGCCGGGGAGGCAGAGGTACCCTGGGGGGAACCTCGGGTTTGTCGTCATCGGAGCTGGGAGACGAACGACAGAGGTGGCTAGAGACCCTGACTGACGGTTTGTTGAAGGACCCAGCAGGGCCTGAATGAGAACGGCGGAGCCGGCGGTGAGGTTGTTGTTGTGGCGGTGGAGGGGGCGGACAGGTGCTCTCTGGACAGCTGGGCTGTTGCGGCTTCACCTCTGCCGGAGCGTCGAAGTAGGCGTAGTTAATCTGGCCGCAGCCCCTGAAACTGCGCCTACCCTGAGCTGAAAGCTTAAAACTGGGACTCGCGCAGTTCTCCAGCAAGAAGTCGGTATCCGAACTGGTCAGGAACTCCACTTCTCGATCCACTTCGTCGTGCAGGAAGTTTTCGGCGATGGGCAGAGGTGGCAGTGGACGGGCGCTTCGCTCCACCGAAGACAGGGGAAGGGAGAGGAGGGGCCCGCTCTTCCCCGGGATTTGAGAAGGCGTTTCGTCAGAGTTCCGGTTCATGGTCAGAGAAAGTCCACCGAAGCTGGAAACGAGGCGGTCTTCGGAGGCGGAAGGAGCAGGAGGGCGAAGGAGAGAAGGGCTGGCTCTCAAGAGGAAGCTCGTACCGCCATCTGGATCGGGACAGGAGACATGGCCTAGAAGGAAAGGTATCTTGGGATAAATAAGGTAAAGGTAAAAGTTCCCCTTGAACATGTGTGCTAGTCGTTCCCGAATCTAGGGGGCGGTGCTCATCTCCGTTTCAAAGCCGAAGAGCCAGCGCTGTCCGAAGACGTCTCCATGGTCATGTGGCCGGCATGACTCAACGCCAAAGGCACACGGAACGCTGTTCCCTTCCCACCAAAGTTGGTCCCTATTTTTCTACTGGCATTTTTTTACCTGCTTTCGAACTGCTAGGTTGGCAGAAGCTGGGACAAGGAACGGGAGCTCACCCCGTTACGCGGCACTCGGGATTCGAACCGCTGAACTGCCGACCTTTCGATCGATAAGCTCAGTGTCTTAGCCACTGAGCCACCGCCTCCCTTTTAGGAGGGATAAATAATAGATAGATTTTGGATAATTGGAAACGCTAAGGCCCACAGGGGAAACGCTGCCTTTTATGTAGAGTTCCCCATTTTTTTCGGCTTTGCGGACTGGCTGGTTGGGGGAGGGGGGGAGGGCAGGGGTATGTTCCCCATGAGCGGTGGGCTTGCGTGGAACCATCCCCTCTGCCCCCTCCCCCCAATCCCCGGTCTGCAAAGCTGGAAAATTTGGGAGACCCCCTGCGCGAGAGGACAAGCTAAGACAAGAGGAACGCAAGGCCTTCCGGGCGGCGGAGACCCCGAAAGCCTTCAGGTGGGATAAAATAAGAAACGGGACAATTTTTCGGGGTACCTACCAACGGAGGTCAGGGGATGCGGTCCTGGGTTTAGGTTGCAAGCCATTGCTACGGAGTCCACGTGGAAGAAAGGGCTGGGTTGTAAGAGAAAAGAGGGGGGGAAAACACACAACCGTAAATGAAACGGGAAGCACGACGGCGTGTCTAAGAGTCCGATGCGCTGCGTCGTCCATCTGTCCCGCTCTCCTCCCGCCCCCCCTCTTTGTCCAGCACTCACTTTGCAAGCTGGCTGTTGTGGCGACGGCAACAGGCCTCCAGGCTTCCATTACGGAGAAAGCCGGGGTTCAAGGAGAGGTTGACCTCCTGGGCCGCAATGCCTGTAGTGGACATGGCCTGTGGTGGACAATGCTTGGCCTTCTCATCGGGCTTTCAGAAGGAGTCCATGGTCTTCAGAAGCTCCCTGGGCTCCCTGGGGAAGGAAGAAGAGGGAAGCGTAAGAATGACCCCAAGGTCAAAGGAGAAGGGGGGGTGAACCTAGATGCTGCGACGGTCCTAAGGGTGAAAAACGGTCCCAAGTCCGTTGTAACTTCGAAAGGTCACTAAAGGAACTGCTGTTAAGTCCGTTTAGTCGACCGGAATATTTCAGACTTCTCCATAAAGGAAGTTTGGATTTCCTTAACACCGATTCCCTTTGTGGAGGCCAAGAAAAGCAACACTTGGAAAAGAGAATGCAACACAGGGGGGGAAAGGAGACCACCCAGTGTTTTAATGAGGATTATGCAAGTAAGCAATAATGATATTAGTATAATGGCTGTAATTCTCCTTATGTTTTGTGCTCTTTCCTTTTCTTTCTTTCTTTCTTTCTTTCTTTTTTTCTTTCTTTTCCCTTATGACTGCTTTCCTTTCTCTTTCTCTCCCTGACTTTTTTCATTCTTTCTTTCCTTCTCTTTCTCCTTTTTTTTCTTTCCTTTCCCACTTATGACTGCTTTTCTTTCTTTCTCTTTCTCTCCCTGACTTTTTTCCTTCTTTCTCTCTCTCTCTTTCGTTCGCTTTCCTCTCTTTCCTTTTCTTTTTCTTTTTCTTTCTTTCCTTTCCCTCTTTCTTTTTCTTTCTCTCTCCTTTTTTCCTTTTCTTTCCTTCTCTCTTTCCTCTCTTTCCTTTCCTTTTTCTTTCTTTCCTTTCCCACTTATGACTGCTTTTCTTTCTTTCTCTTTCTCTCCCTCTGACTTTTTTCCTTCCTTCTCTCTCTCTCCTTCTCTCTTTCCTTTCCTTTTTCTTTCTTTCCTTTCCCTCTTTTCCTTTCTCTTTCCCTTTTATCCTTTTCTTTCCTTCTCTTTCCTTCTCTCTTTCCTTGTCTTTCCTTTCCTTTCTTTCTCTTTCCTTTTTGTTCTTTCTTTTCCTTTCTCTTTCTTTTTCTTTCTTTCCTTTCCCTCTTTCTTTTTCTTTCTCTCTCCCTTTTTTTCCTTTTCTTTCCTTCTTTCTGCTCTTTCCTTTTTTCTTTCTTCCTTTCCCAGTTATGACTGCTTTTCTTTCTTTCTCTTTCTCTCTCTCTCTTTCCTTCTCTCTTTCCTCTTTCCTTTCCTTTTTCTTTCTTTCTTCCCTTTTTCCCTTTTCTTTCCTTCTTTCCTTCTCTCTTTCTTCTCTTTCCTTTTTTTTTCTTTCCTTTCCAGTTATGACTGCTTTTCTTTCTTTCTCTTTCTCTCTCCGACTTTTTTTCCTTCTCTCTCTCTCTTTCCTTCTCTCTTTCCTCTCTTTCCTTTCCTTTTTCTTTCTTTCTTCCCTTTTTCCCTTTTCTTTCCTTCTCTTTCCTTCTCTCTCTCTTTCCTTGTCTTTCCTTTCCTTTCTTTCTCCTTTCCTTTTTGTTCTTTCTTTTCCTTTCTCTTTCTTTTTCTTTCTTCCTCTCTCTCTTTCTACCCTTTTTCCTTTCCTGTCCCGAAACACAAAAGGCCTCTGGTGCCCCACCCTCCTATCTACTCCCCTCCCGGCCTCAGTTTCTCAAAAGGCAACCTAGATTCCCCTCCTGGCGTGTGGGAGAAAGCTGGGCCACGAAAGGAAATTGTCTGCAGCGCCCTTCCTGTCTCCAGAAACACCCCTTGCGCACTAATAACAACTTGCAAGGTGTGTTATTAGTGAAAGGAAGTCGTCCCATAATGAAGGGATGGAGGAGAATATTCTGGAAAGGGAGGGGAGGGATGCCCAGGTCAGAGCTGAATCACCCAGCCCCGGGGGGGGGGGGGGGGGGGAGAGGGGGGAGGAGGGGCCCCCCGGGCCCCCCCCCCCCGGGCATCAGCCTCGATGGGTCCACGGGAAGGGCAGGGAGGGAACAGCCGGACGAGAAGGAGAGGAGCAACCTAGAACTAAGGAGCAATTTCCTGGCAGTGAGAATAACCCGCGGAACGACTTGCCACCAGAAGTTGTGGTTGCTCCATCACTGGAGGCTTTTTAAGACGAGATCGGACAACCTTCTGTCTGAAATAGTACTACAGGGTTTCCTGCTTGAGCTTGGGGCTGGACTAGAAGACCTCTAACTATAGAGTTTCCTGCTCGAGCTTGGGGCTGGACTAGAAGACCTCTTAAGGCCCCTTCCAACTCTATTCTGAACTGGCAAATACTCCGCCGTCTTACTGAGCCCTACTTAAGACCCCTTGCACCAGTCGAAAAAGGGACCCCGAAATTCCTTTCGCTTCTACGGCTGCTAGCACGCAACACAACAACACAAGACAACACAACACAACGACGAAGTGGCCAATTTTGTTCCCCCCAAAAACCGCCTCCCCCAAACTGCTCTCATTTGCAAACCCATTCTCTCCCTGCCTGAGCCTGTCATACTACAAGCAATTATCTGGGGGGGGGGAGGAAGAGGAGGGAGGGAGAGGTCATGAGGGTGACCCCCCACCCCCCCACAACCATTCAAAAAGCCAGGATTCTCTCTGTGCCAAGACCCCCTCTCGGGGTTGTGCCAAGGAGCCCGGAAACGACAGAAAGGTGAGGAGGGGGGGGGGTCTACAGAGAAAGAGAGGTGGGGTGGGGGGCTCAGAGTTCATCAGAAAGGTGAGGAGGGGGGGTCTACCCTGCACAAAGAGAGAGACAGAGAGGTGGGTGGGGGGCTCAGAGTTCCTTTAAGCTGGGCTTCCCAAAAAAACAAAAAACCACATTCTCCCAGCCTTTGCTCTCTCTCTAGTTTTTTTGCCTACTCAGCCGCCAACTATCAGGAGTAAATCTCCAGAGGCGGGAGGGGCACACAACCGGCTGCTCATCCCGGTTTAACAACTACCTGACATCACTTCCTCCGCCTTTCCAACGCCTGCGAGAGGAGGAAGAGGAGGAGGAGGAGGAGGAGGGGTGGGTGGGAAGAAGGCACCCCATCGGAAGCCACTCCCGAGTTAATACAGGTTTCCACCACAGCCTGGAGGGGAAAAACTCAGCACAAGCAAAAAGAGGGCAGGAGGGCAAAGCGGGCACGGCGGGCAGCCTTCCTTCCTTACAACAACCGGAATATAATTATAATAATAATAATAATAATAATTATTATTATTATTAGCCATTTGGGGATGCCAGGAGAGCCGGATCTCCGCCGAGCATTTCTTAAAAAGCCGGCAATTTTTATTATTTTTGTGGATTTTATTTTAAACCAGCCTTGCTTTTTTTAAATTCAGGCTCGCTCGCCTGCCCGCCTTCTGCCAGCCGAGCCGGCTCTGGGCCTAGAGAGAAAAGGGCAGGGCGAGAAGGCACGGCTGGCGCCTCCGAAACAGCCCATCCCGGAGGGGCCGCCACTGCCGCCCACCAACCAACCTCCCCCGCGGGAAAACTTTGAAGGAGATGCTGGTTGGAAGACGGCACGAGCTGATCTGGGAGATTTTGTTTTTTCTCGCGGGAAGGTTATTCTTCCCCCCCCCCCAAAAAAAATCCAGAATTTGGAGACGGGACAATATTACCTCCTCGTCTTCCTCTTTGCAAACCCCTCTCCCTTCTAACACTGATGATGTTACCTAGTTGGGTCATTAGACGTCTGCAAGGAAACCCCCAAGCTCAGAGAGCACCAAGGACCCCATAGTCTTCCTCCTCCTCTTCCTCTTCCCCTCTGCCTCCTCCTCCTCCTCCTCTTTGCAAATCCTACTCCCTTCTAACACTGATGATGTTACATAGTTGGGTCATTAGACGTCTGCAAGGAAACCCCCAAGCTCAGAGAGCACCAAGGACCCCATAGTCTTCCTCCTCCTCCTCTTCTCCTCCTCTTCCTCTTCCCCTCTGCCTCCTCCTCCTCCTCTTCTGCAAAGCCTACTCCCTTCTAACACTGATGATGTTACATAGTTGGGTCATTAGACGTCTACAAGGAAACCCCCAAGCTCAGAGACCACCGAGGCCCCCCCAATAATTGACGCCGCTTTTTTTTTTTATTTTTTAAAATCAAACATTGATCATTCGGCGTTATTTTTCATTTAAGAGCGAAAGGAAAATTCTCGCGCCTTCCGCTCTTCGAAGGAACCGGATGTGACCCCGAATGCGATTCAGACAAAATGTTTAAATCCATACTGACTTCTGGGCAATTCAGCCCCGCTTCTAGAGAAAAATCGGAGCGTCCTTTTTTTTTTTTTTAAGGAACCTACAGTGAAACCCCAAGAGGTAGTCCTCCACTTACGACGGTTCGTTTAGTGACCGCTCGAACGTTACAACGGACCTGGGGAAAAAAAGGGGGGGGCTTTTGACCGGGTTTTTTTCCCCCATATTTACAACCGTTGCAGCCGTCCCCAATTCAAGACGATTGGCCACTGACTCGTATTTACGACGGTTGTTGGGTCCCAAGGTCACACGACCCGCTATTACGACCTTCTGACCAGCAAAAGTCAAGGTGGGAAGCCAGATTCACTTAACAACCATGTTCCTCCTTTAACAACTGTAGCAAGATCGGTCGTAAAACGGGGCAAAGCCCACTTAAATGTCTCGCTTAACAGCAGAAATTTGGGGGGGGGTTCAATTGCGGTTGTAAGTTCGAGGCAAGCCACGTTATATATTTATTATATATTTATCCTGCACTTTTTATTCATTCATTTATTTTTTTTTTACAACTGAAGGCAAGGGTGCCTCGTCTTCCATCTATTTTTCCACACAACCACCCTGCGAGGTAGGGCTTGACCGAAAGAACAACTGGCAACTCAAACATCTGGCTTTTCCCAAACTCTTCATTCAAAAAAAAAAAAAAAAAGAGAAAAATTTTTCAAAAGTTGCCACCCAAAAAACCAACAACCCCAAAACAAACCCTTTTAGACTTTTTTAAAAAATTGTTAAATTAAATTAAATTTAAATTAAATTTAAACATTTTAAATTTAAAAATGTATTATTATTTTTTTTAAAAAAATCCATTTTCATACCCGAGTTCATTGTAAGATGAATTGTAAAATGCTAAAAATATGTGGGGTTGTTTGGAGTTTTTTTTCTTTTTTGGGTTGGTTTTCGGCCGTCCACGGGATATGAAATTGTGGGTGAGTCAGAAATATCCAAAGTAAAAATACTGGAATTTCACAGATGAATAGACTATACAATCACAGGATGTGATGACCGAGTCATCCGCCGTTTCTACGTGCTCAGCTGGAGGAAGATAAAATTTGGTGAAGGGTCGGGGACTAATCGGGATCGGGAACAGAGCTGGAAGGGACCTTAGAGGTCTTCTAGTCCAACCCCTTGCACGAGCAGGAGACCCGTAGCTTAGTCCGTTCCGGACAAGTCTCTTCTTCAAAGCCTCCAGTGATGGGAGCAACTCACAACTTCTGGAGGCAACTTCTCTTCCATTGATCGATTGTCCTCACTTTCTAGGATGGGAAATCCAGATTGTCTTAAAACAATGCAGGTTTGAAGATGGCCAGTTTTGCAGAGATGGCGAAGATTTCAGCGTACTTAAAGAAGACCGAACTCAAAGAGACTTATGTAGGGGAGTGGAAAAAGTGGATAGATTATGTGCGGAATAAATACCAAACTAAGAAATATCAGATAGCTTTTAGCTGAACGAATGTATTATGTCGGGTTAAATTAATTGAGTTTTAGGAAGGGATTAACAGTATATAGGGGGTGGAGGGGTTTAAGTTTTATAAAATGTATTTCTCAATTAGGATTTTATACTGTGGAAGTCCTGGGGGGGGGGGAAGGGGAGGGTTAGGGAGGGTATGGGGGGGGGGAAGTGGGGGGGAAAAGGTATTTGTAAAACTTTAAAAAAAAAAAAAAATTAAAAAAAAAAAACATGCAGCCACATGGGTAAGACGAGGCCCTAAACCCAAAAAAAAACCGAAGACCAGAGCAGCCAAGAGCTTCCATTTCAACCCACTGGAAATAGTCCTCGGCCTACGACCATAACTGAGCCCAACATTTCTGCGAGTTTTGCCTCGTTTTATCAACTTCCCCGGCCGCATTTGTTAAGCAAATTGCTCCGCACGGTCAGTTCTGCGAATCCTGGGGGGGAATGATCATGTGACACCCACCCACCAGGACACCGTCGTAACTATGAGTCAATGGCCCGAGAGTCCCGAATTTGGATCGAGTGTGACCACGGGGGATGCTGCAACGGGTGTTAGGAAGAAAAGAAAAAAAAAAGGGGTCACTTTTCTCAGCCGCGTCGTAACTTCGAACGGCCGCTAAATGGAACAGTTGTAAGACGAGGGCTACCTGGAATCTGAACTTTTTTGAGTTTCAAAAGAGTTATTAGGAAAAGGAAAAGGCCAAGTTAGCCAGCTCAGAAAGTACCTCCGAATAGGATGAGGGGAAAAGAGACCAAGTAGTAATATTTGGAGGAAAACAAACTGTAAAAATTCACAATTCAAGGAGAGAGAGAGAGAGAGAGACTCCTTGGTGCCCTCTGAGCTTGCTTGTTTTCCTCCTCCTCCTCCTCCTCCTCCTCCTCCTCCCCCTTGCAAATCCTACTCCCTTTCTACCACGGATGTTACCTAGCTGCGTCATGAAATATTTGCAAGAAGAAAAAACCAAGATCAGAGTTCGAGGAACCGAGAGGAAACCGCTCCCCCCCCCACAACTACCTCCGCACTTCCATCATGCATGGATGATGTTACCGAGTTGGGTCACGAAACGCCTGCAAAAAAAATCACAAAACTCAGAGAGCGCCAAGGACCCCACAAACCTCCGCCTCCTCTTTCCTTCTTCCTCCCTTTTCCTTCCTTCTTCCTTTTCTCTTCTCCTCTTTCTCCTCAAACCCCACTCCCTTCTAACCCTGATGGTATTACCTAGTTGGGTAATTAAACGTCTGGGAAAAAAAAACAAACCCAACCAAGCTCAGAGAGTACCAAGGACCCCACAGTACTCCTCCTCTTTCCTTTTCCTTCCTTCTTCCCTTTCTCTTCTCCTCTTCCTCATCGACTCCTCAAACTCCATTCCTTCTTGCACTATTGATATTACCAAGTAATATCTACAAACTACCTCCGCACTTCCATCATGCATGGATGATGTTCCCTAGTTGGGTAATGAAACGTCTACAAGAAAACCACAAAACTCAGAGAGAACCAAGGACCCCACAAACCTCCTCCTCCTCTTTCCTTCTTTCTCCCTTCCTCCCTCCCTTCCTTCTCTTCTCCTCCTCAAACCCCACTCCTTCTAGCACTGATGATATTCCCTAGTTGGGTCGTGAAATGTCTACAAGAAAACCACAAAACTCAGAGAGAACCAAGGACCCCTCAATTTCAACCCTGTGCAAACAAATATTCCTCCTTTGTCGGTATACACACACACACACACACACACACAAATATATCCATAGATCGGCAACGTGGGATCCGTTGCCCCAAATGCTCACGGCATGCGCTGCTTACCACTCAAGCAAAAATTCAGCTTATCCGGAGGCTGCTGCGTTGCCTTGGCAGCCCAGAATTGGAAACGATTCCTGCAGCAAACGCCAAACACGAGCTTGCACAAACGACAACTTAAAAACCCCCCTTGTGTCCTTGCCGGACACAACAAAAAGGTGTCACCCACAAAACTTTCCTATCAAGGGTCCCGGAGGTGGGTGGGGTGGGGGAACCTTTTTTCACTCTTCTAACACACACACACACACAGAGTCCGTTGGGGGTAATTGAATTGCTCAAAAAGAAACGGCAAAGATCCATTTGTGCATTACACAAAATTGTGAGTCGGCCGTCGGCCATTTTTAAGCTGACATTTTAATCGGAAGAAAATCCCGATATTTTTTTACCAAAACCTGGTTTTGGAGGAAGACGAAAAATAGCGGAAAGCTTTTGAATCGGGGGCTAATCAGAATCGGAACAGAGGTGGGAGGGACCCTGGAGGTCTTCTAGTCCAGCCCTCTGCTCGAGGAGACCCTAAACCATACCAATCAATCAATCAATCAATCAGAATAGAGCTGGAAGGGACCTTGGAGGTCTTCTAGTCCAGCCCTCTGCTCGAGCAGGAGACAGACCTTAGACCATTTCAGACAGCTGGCTGTCCAGTCTCTTCTTGAAAACCTCCAGTGATGGAGAACCCACAACTTCTGGTGGCAAGCAGTTCCACTGGTTAATGATTCTCTCTTTCAGAAAATTCCTCCTTAATTCCTGGTTGCTTCTCTCCTTTGGTTAATTTCCATCCATTGTTTCTTGTCCTGACTTCAGGGGCTTTGGAAAATAAATGGACCCCCCCCCTCTTCTTTGGGGCAGCCCCTCAAATACTGGACGATGCTATCACGTCCCCCCGTGGTCCTTCTTTTCTCTACTCGCCAAACCCAAATCCTGCAACCGTTCTTCGTATCTTTTCATCTCCGGGCCTTTTAATCGTCTTGTTTGCTCTTCTCTGCACTTTTTCCAACCTCTTTTTTTTTTTGTAAAGTGGGGACCAAAACTGGACGCAGCATTTCAGGAGTGGCCTTACTAAGGCTTTACAAAGCCTAGGAATTCAGAGTTTATTTATTGCTAGCAGTATTCCCGAACCCAATTTCTCCCAAGAGGAAGAAATTGTGTCCCTTCATCCTCTTTTGGTCTTTATCTCCTTTCCTGAAAATGTCCACGGAAGGAAACCAAGTAATTAAACGTAATTAATATCAACAAACCACAATCACCGGCAAGCTTAGATTACACCGTTCCACCACATCCTTTTTGCAATGTGCCACGGAAGAGCCCCGAGGAGCTACACCAAGACGCAACTCTGGAGGAAGGGAGAGAGAGGTTTCAGGGACAGCCCCCTACTCACACCTAACCCACCCAAACCCAGTTGGAAGACAATGAGGCTTGTTACTGGACTGCAACACAACCGCAACTTCAGGATGGGATTTTCGTCGTGCACGTCGTCCCGGACTTGTGGACATTTCGTTTAGCGTCCGTTCCAAGTTGCAACTGGAAAAAACGCGACTTATCGGCGTTTTTTTCCACACTTAACGAGCGTCGCAGACGTTTCCCCGTGGGTCAAAATCCATACGCTTGGCCACCGACTCGTATTTACGACGGTGGCAGCGTCCCCCCGCGGTCCCCCTTTTTGTGACGAAGTCAACCTTAACCCCCCGAGCGACTTAAGTTAGCCAAGCTTGCAGGGAATCACTTCACAACGGTGGCAAGGGAAAGCTCTTGAAATCGATCCATCGGAATAAGAGTTGGAAGGGACCTCGGAGGTCATCTATCCCAACCCCCTGCTCAAGTAGGAAACCCTAGTCCTTTTCAGACCAATGGCTGCCCAGTCTCTTTTTAAAAACCTCCAGGGATTGAGCCACCCACAACTTCTGGTGGCAATTGTTGTCACGAGGAAAAACCTGCCGTGGCAAATCTTGGCTCACACCCCTGGGGTCTCTTCCATGCCAGCCGTCCGGAGGACTTCCCTCCTGCAACCATTACTCGATGGGCACTTGCCCCGAAGAGCAAATGGCATCTTTTAAAATAAACCAGCTTTGCAAAAAAAAAAGGAAGGGGGGGGGGGCAAACGAAATCCTTCGCAGGTGCCACGCCAAAAAAGGCTGGGGGCAGGACCCAGAGTGGCAACGGGGGGGGGCTCGGTTGCCCCCTTTGCCCGCCAGTTCTAAAGACCATCTGTTGAATATGACGCCTGCTCTGCCCTAGACTGGCACTGCCCTTAACCCACAGTGTGGTCATTTTTTAAGAAAGCGGGGGGGGGGGGGGGGGAGGGGGGGGGCCCGGGTTTTGGTGGGAGCGTTTTGGAAAGGGGGGGGGGGGGGGGGGGGGGAGTGGGGGAGTTAGAGGCTGGCACCAGCGTTTCTGGTGCCACACAAATGGCACAATCATTGTTGGCTCGGGCAACGCTCGGGGAAGGGCGGGGGAGAGGTCGAGACAGCTGGTCGTTCGGCTCTTGCAGCTCAATCTCCCGAAAGGATAACAGAATAACAGAGCTGGAAGGGACCTTAGAGGTCTTCTAGTCCAACCCCCTGCTCTGTCAGGAGACCCCCCCTAGGCCATTTCAATCCATCTGTCAATCAGGATAGAGCTGGAAGGGGCCTTAGAGGTCTTCTAGTCCAACCCGCTGCTCACGCAGGAGACCCCCCTAGGCCATTTCAATCCATCTGTCAATCAGGATAGAGCTGGAAGGGACCTTAGAGGTCTTCTAGTCCAACCCCCTGCTCACGCAGGAGACCCCCCTAGGCCATTTCAATCCATCTGTCAATCAGGATAGAGCTGGAAGGGGCCTTGGAGGTCTTCTAGTCCAACCCGCTGCTCGAGCAGGAGACCCTAACCTAGACCACTTCAGACAGGTGTCTGTCGGGTCTCTTCTTAAAAAGCCCCCAAATGACGAAGCACCCACAACTTCTAGTGGCCAGCTGTTCCACTGGTGAACCGTCCTTCCCTTTCAGAACGTTCCCTCTCCTTAATTCCAGGTTGCTTCTCTCTCTCTCTCTCTCTCCTGGGTCAGTTTTCCATCCATTGCTTCTCCTCCTGCCTTCAGGTGGGCTTTCGAGGACAGGTGAAGCCCCCCTGCTCCCTCTTCTCCTTTGTGGAGGTGGGGGAAACCCCTTAGACCTGCAAGCTGAGCCCCCCCACCCCACCCCACCCCCACCTCTTTGGAGACCAGGGGACAAAACCCTACACCTGGCACAATGCATTCTTCCTGGCAAGCCCAGGTGGAGGACAGGAGAGGACTACCTGGCCAGGAGGTGGTTGTTGTTGTTGTTGTTGGGGAGGGGGGGGGGAGAAAAGAGAGAGAGAGCCGCCTGAGCTGCAATGAGCTCACCTTCCTGCCCCCGGGCGGTCTCCTAGCAACCGGGCTCGCCCTACCTGCGCTGCAGGTGCACCGCGCGCCGTCGCCTCCCCGCCGCGCTTTGCAGGTACGATGACTAAGGCTTGCTTCCCTCCCCGCCACCAGGAGCCCAGGGGGGGGGAGGGGAAAGCGGGGCTGGGGGAGCCTCAGGGGATCGGAGATGGGGAAGGGGAGGGGGCTTCAACCTTGGCTCCCCCCCTCCCCTTCCCCTTGAGCCCCCGAGCCCCAATTCCCCCCTCCCCCCTCCCTCCACCTCACTGCATATGGATAAAAGACCCCCCCCACTTTTCTCCCCCCACCCCCCCCCCCCTTTTCCTCCTCTGCCTCCCTTCCCCTCTACTCACCCTAGAGGGCGCCCGCGAGCTCCGCTTGCAAAAGAGCCCCCCGCTCTCTCCTCCTCGGCGGCGGCGGCGGCGTCACTCTGAGCTCCAGCCCGGGCGAGAGGGCGCTTTTATAGCGGAGGGCGGGGCCGGCGGGAGGCGTGGCGAGAAAGGCACGCCCACTTCCCCTTCCTCCCCCCCCCCTCGGCGCCGCCCTCTTAAAGCGGCGATGCCTCTTTGGGTTGGTCCCCGCTTTGCGACCTTCGGTTTAAATCAAATCAAAATCAAATCAAATACCCTCCGCGGTTTATTAAACCCGCTGCGCCCCTGAATTTCTGTTTGGGGGAGCGGGAGGCCTTTTGGGAAGAAGCGAGGCTTTTTTTTTTTTTTGGTCGCTTTTTTGGGGGGTTGTTAAGTGAGACGCTGCGGTTCTTAAGTGAGGAATGAGGTTGTTAAGCGAATCTGGCTTTCCCCCCCCCCTCCCCCCCATGGACTTGACTTGTCTTCTAGGCCAACCCGCTGCTCAAGAAGGAGACCCTAAACCTAGACTATGTCAATCAATCAATCAATCAATCAATCAATCAGAATAGGGTTGGGAAGGGACCTCAGAGGTCTTCTAGTCCAGCCCTCTGCTCAAGCAGGAGATCCTAGACCATGTCAATCAATCAATCCATCCATCCATCCATCCATCCGTCAGGAGGAGCCGGATTCATTTAACAACCGGGTGGATAATTTATCGACCGCCGTGACTCACTTAACGACGGTGGCACGAAAAGTCATAAAACGGGGCAATATCCACAGTTGAGCTCCATCATGGTCATACATTGAGGGCTTCTTGTATTAAACTGTCTTATAAATTGGGAAACTTTACAACTTATTTGGGAATATTCAGACTATTCTATTAATGTTCTTTTTTTTATACTAATATCTTTTTTTTAAGTTTTTTATTTTATTATTATTTTTTTACTTATTTGGGAATATTCAGACTATTCTATTAATATTCTTTTTAAAAGTTTTTTATTTTATTATTTTTTTTACTTATTTGGGAATATTCAGACTATTCTACTAATATTCTTTTTTTAAGTTTTTTATTTTATTATTATTTTTTACTTATTTGGGAAAATTCAGACTATTCTATTAATATTCTTTTTTTAAGTTTTTATTTTATTATTATTGTTTTTACTTGTTGGGAATATTCAGACTATTCTATTAATATTCCTTTTTAAGTTTTTTATTTTATTATTTTTATTATTTTTTTACTTATTTGGGAAAATTCAGACTATTCTACTAATATTCTTTTTTTTAAGTTTTTTATTTTATTATTTTATTATTATTTTTTTACTTATTTGGGAATACAGACTATTCTATTAATATTCTTTTTTTTTAAGTTTTTATTTTATTATTTTATTATTATTTTTTACTTATTTGGGAATATTCAGACTATTCTATTAATAATTTTTTTAAACAGTTTTTTATTTTATTATTATTATTTTTACTTATTTGGGAATATTCAGACTATTCTATTAATATTCTTTTTTTTAAAAGTTTTTTATTTTTATTTTTTTTACAAACATATCAAATCAATGCACGAACAGGGTGTCGTACATTCTAATACGAATAAAACTAGTAACATTAATCATAGCTATTGCATTCAATCAACTTATATATTTCTAAGAACGATACACAATTATATTAAGTTGCAATCGGTCATGAGTCAATTATTCCATGTTTTCTCTTATTATTGCCTTTAATTTATTATATAAAAAGTGTATAGACTGCCATTCCCCCTTCTTTTATTTCTGTCACTTATTCTAACGATCAATGCTCTTTAAAAGAGAAGGGAAGGGGGGAAAAAATAAACCCCAGCTCTTGTTTTGCTCGATTGGAATTAATTTTGCAACCGAGTTAAGTGTATCGAATGATTCAAATCAATATGTTGACTCAGCAGATGGACTTGGCAAATCAACTCTCTGACTCACTCTTATATAAGTAACTTAAAAGGGGGTATTTTGATGAGGCAGCCCTGGCAAAAATTAAAATATTCTAATCACGAGGTGGAGACTCCTGTTTTTAATTTATTTTTATTGCTTTTTAATTAATGACAATAATAATAATAATAATAATAATAATAATAATAATAATAATAATAATCCACAAACATTGTCAGGAGGGAGAGGCACAGAAGTAATCCTTGACTTAACCAGCAGAATGGAGCCCAACATTTCTGCTGTTAAACGAGATGTTGGTTAAGGGAGTTTTGCCAAGTTTTATTTATTTATTTATTTTATTTTATTTTGATTTATATGCCGCCCTTCTCTGGAGACTCAGGGCGGCTTACAAGGCGTTAAGCAATAGCCTTCATACTTTTGTATATTTATACAAAGTCAGCTTAATGCCCCCACAATCCAGGTCCTCATTTTACCTACCTTAGAAAGGATGGAAGGCTGAGTCAACCTTGAGCCTTGGAGAGATTCGAACCTGCAGTAATTGCAGGCAGCTGGAAGCTAAATACTACCTTTGACAGTAGCATTAGTCTGCTGCGCCACTCAGGTTCACTTTCATTTTTCACTTTTATACAATCTTTCTTGCCACGGTTGTTAAGTGAATCACTGCAGGGGTTGCCACGGCTGTTAAGCGAATCTGGATTCCCGGTTGAGTTTGCATGTGATGGTTTAGTGTTTCCTGCCTGAACTGGTTTTCTCCCAACTCTCTCATTGAGCAAAGGGCTGGACGAGAAGACCTCCAAGATCCCTTCCAACTTCTGTTATATTGTAAGCCACTGAAACGTGGCTGGACCCAAAACAGCCGAGAAGACCCCAGGATTCAATGAGGACCACGGATGTTCAGAGAGCAGTCCGACCTTCCAGAAATCATGGCCTGATACGGGACATTTGATGATTCCCGAATAGAAACTCTGAAAAGGCTTCGTTTTAGGGCCCCTCCGTCCCTCCCCATTTAGCAGGCAGGCAGAAACCAAAATAATCAAATTATTTTTCCCCCCCTCCCCACGGGCTGCTGAATTCACAACATTTCCCCTATTTGGACCAAGATGGAAAGCATCAAACAGATTAAGAACTTTCCCGGCATTAAAATTAGCTGGGTAACCTAATCACTTTGTGCTTTTGCACGCATAGTTGGTAGAGACATGCCGACACTTTCCCTTAAAATTCGATTAGGCGCTGAATTACACAGAGGAGGGCAAGAAAGCCAGTCTAGCCGAAGAAATAACTCCTCGCTTTCCATTCCAGGCACAGTTCCCCAAACTGGGAACGGATTTGGGCTGCTTAATTCAGCACAAAAGCGAAGGATGAATAGATAACATCAATCACGGACTCTGAATTGAGAGGCAGGCAAAAACTGCGCGTAACCAGCACGCTCAAAAATCACGGTGAAGGGTTAGCACCACTTTGTAAAGCCTTAGTAAGGCCACATCTGGAATACGGCATCCAGGTTTGGTCCCCACGTTACAAAAAAAAAAGAGGTTGAGATTTTGGAAAAAGTGCAAAGAAGAGCAAACAAGATGATTAAAAGGCCTGGAGACTAAAATAGATGAAGAACGGTTGCAGGAATTGGGTATGGCCAGCCTAGAGAAAAGAAGGAGTAGTGGGGACATGATACAGGCTTCCAGTATTTGAGGGGCTGCCCCAAAGAAGAGGAGGGGTCAACTTATTTTTCCAAAGCGCCAGAAAGCAGGACAAGAAACAACGGATGGAAACTCATCAAGGAGAGAAGCAACCTGGAATTAAGGAGAAGCTTCCTAACCGTCAGAATAATTAACCAGTGGAACTGCTTGCCACCAGAAATTGTGGGTGCCCCATCACTGGAGGTTTTTAAAGAAAAGACCGGATAGCTATTTGTCTGAAATAGTATAACAGAGTTGGAAAGGGACTTTGGAGGTCTTCTAATCCAACCCTCTGCTCAGGCAGGAAACCCTACACCACGTCAGACAAATGGCTGTCCAATCTCTTCTTTAAAACCTCCAGTTGTTGAAGCAACCCACAACTTCTGGTGGCAAGCCGTTCCACAGATTAATTGTTGTCACAGTTAGGAAATTCCTCCTTCGTTCCAGGTTGCTTCTCTCCTTGATTCGTTTCCATCCGTTGCTTCTCATCCTGGCTTCGGGTGCTTTGGAGAACAGGGGGACCCCGTCTTCTTTGGGGGCAGCCCCCTCCGATCTGCCAGCCGAGCTTTCCTTGGCACACCCGTGGGAGAAGCTGGCAGCTGGCAGGAAGTTTCCATCCGTTGCTTCTCGTCCTGCCCTATTTGCCCAAAATCAGGAACCTCCATCTTGCTTTCAGCTTCGCCGAGCTGAGAAAGATTTTTTTGGGGGGGGGGAATCTTCCTCGGCTCTTCCTCTCTCCCGTTGCCCAGAAAACGTTCCAACCGCCTGCCAAAATCTTTGCCGTTTTGGCTGCCACACAGTGGGGCTTTTCACACACAAAACACAAGTTTCGATTCGCTGTCCGCCTTTCACAATGTCTCCCACTTGGCTTGCTCTTTTGAATGGGTCTAAAAGCCGTTGAAGGTTTCCTTGGTGAGCGCCCCGGTGCACACTGATGGAGACTAAGAACACAAGCCACCATCGTCGCCGTTCCTTTAGCGCCATCTCAGTTTAGCCCGGCTTGAAATGGTCGCTGGGCCTCCCTTGTGCCCGGCGTAGGTCCAGAAACTTGTAGGATTTCACAACATCGACAGATGTGGGAGCTTCATCCCTTGGAAAGGGTGTCAGGAAAGTGATGGTGGACCTTTTCGGCACCGAGTGCCCAAACCGGAACACGCATGCATGTGTGCGCATATGCGCACGCCCGAGTGCCGGAAACCAGAAGAGCAGCTGGCCAGCACGCATATGACTGTTTTTTGGCTGTTTCTCAGCCCATTTTTGGGCCGTTTTCAGGCTGTATTTTGGGCTTTTTTGTGCTGCTTTTCGGACCAAAAACGATCCAAAAAAGGCCATGAAAACAGCCCCCCAAAACAGCCTGAAAACGGCTGAAAAATGGCCCAAAAACGGTATTCCCTTAAACCAAGCCGGTTTATGTTTTTTGGCCATTTTCAGGCCGTTTTCAGGCTGTTTTCCGGCACTCTGGTGCCCACGAAGACCAGTCAGCTGGCACACAAGTGAGCACTGGAAACAGAAGAGCAGCTGGCAATGGTGCACGTGCCCACAGAGAGGGCTCTGCGTGCCACCTCTGGCACGCATGCCATAGGTTCGCCATTACGGGTGTAGAATCTCCTGCTTCAGTGGAAGGGTCAGACTAGATGACCTACAAGGTCCCTTCCGTTATTCTGTTATCATTCTGTTCTTCAGACGTTGTGGGAGCTTCATCCCTGGAAGCGTTCAAGAAGAGACTGGACTGCCCTCTGTCAGAAACGGTGTAGGGTCTCCTGCTTGGGTGGGGGTGGCGGGTTGGACTAAATGACCTCCAAGGTCCCTTCCCACTTTGCAAATCTGTTCATTCGGTGCCGCTGCTGGAAGCGGCATCTTGCCGGAATACAATTGTCGTGTATTTTGCACACGTCAATTTATCTAATGCAAATATCGTTTTGAGTAAATGTATATATTTTTTAATAAGTTTATAGGACTTATCGCTTATTTTAATGCACTGTATTCTGGATAAACGAGTCCTGTGTTTTATCATACTCATTTATGCAATGTCTACAGGTGATCTGCTCATCGGTGGCGAATGCAACCAGATCTTTAATCCATTGGCTTTAATCCAATGATTTATAGATAGATTTATTTTTTATTTTACATATATTATTGCATTAACCATAGGAAGGGCATAGAGTTCATTTTAGGTTGTTCAGTTGTCAAATTCCAACTACTAGAAACTAGGTATGTAGAGGTAGTCCTTGACTTATGACCACAATTGAGTCCAAAATTTATGTCGCTAAGCGAGACATTTGTTAAGCCCCCCTTTTATTATCTTTCTTGGCACTGTTGTTAAGCGAATCACTACAGTTGTGAAATCAGTAACCTGGTTGTTAAGCGGATCACATGACACCCCCCCCAGGACACTGCGTCCGTCATAAATGTGAAGCATCCAAACTGATCAATTGAGGAATGCGGCAATGGTCATAAGTGCGAATAAAGTCCCTTTTTTTTTCAGCGCCGCTGTAACTTCGGTCACTAAATGAACTGTCGTAAACCGAGGACGACCTGTACAGCGTTATTCAGCAGAGCGATAATAGCCTTCAACCAGTAGGTGGCAGCGTTTGTAAGTTTGTAGTTGCTTCTGTGGCACAAGTCAGGTTGTCCTCGACCTACGACCGTCATGGAGCCCCAAAGTTGCCGTTGCTGAGCGAGACAGACGTTAAGCGAATTTTGCCTCCTTTTGCGGCCTTTCTTGCCACGGTTCTTAAGTGAATCCCTGCAGTTGTGAAGTTTGTCCCACGGGCGTTAAGTGAATCTGGCTTTCCCCCCTCCCCCCGCTTGCCTTGGCTCGTCAGAAGGTCGCAAAAGGGAGGGGGTTGGACTAGATGACCTCGAAGGTCCCTCCCAACTCCGTTATTCTGTAATCCCAGATCGATTGAGCAAGTCAAGCGACTGGCCTCCCAAAAAAGTTGTAGGTGCTCCATCAATGGAGGCTTTGAAGAAGGGATTGGGGGTTAGTCTAGAAGACCTCCGAGGTCCCTCTCGGCACTGTTTGTTCTGTTTCTATCCTTCTCTTAACTTTCTCCACAAGTTCGTAAGGAAGTTTTTGGGCTAAGGGGGAGGAGGACCCCAATAGGTTTCTGTGGAAGTTTTGCCATTTGCTGCTGGAATTTTTTTTTTTTCAATTTCTCTTCCAACCTTGAACAGCAGGTATGTGCAAGAGAGCTGAATGTGGACTTAACGAAAAAAATAAATAAATAAAAATCCAAATATTTGCCCTGGCTTACGTGCAAACAGAACCTGTGACCCGTTGTCCCGCCGGAGATGGCCCTGCTGACGACAGATTTCAGGGAATTCGCTTGATTCAAAAGATGCACACACAAAAAACAACAAAATAGAAGCTGGATGCCCTTTGCTCGTTTCCAAGAATACTAATTTTTTAAAAAATTTTTATTTTTTTTAGAATGTTGTATCATTTCTCCTCTCCTCTCTTCTCCTTTCCTCTCCCTCTACTCCTTCCCCTTTCTCCTGTTGTTCCCCTTTTCAGTTCAATCTAAAGCAGCATTCGAGCAGCCCCGATTTTCTAATTATCTTTCTTCTCAATTTCTTATTCAATTAATATTTATTTTTATTTCATCATTTGTGTACATTTTTATAATGTCTCACTTTTTCCCCCCCTTTTCCCCTTACCCCTCCCCTTTTCTCCTTTTACTTGGCATCATCTGGGTATCTGGCTTAAAAAATTTTATTGGTGAATTTTATTTATTTATTTATTTATTTATTTATTTATTTATTTATTATATTTCTATACCGCCTTTCTCCCATAGGACTCAAGGCGGTGTACAGTCAAGAAAAATATAGACACACAAACATCATAAAATTGCTAATTAAAATTTGATGGGGTAAATTTTATGGGTAAGGGGTTTTAAATTGGGGAAAGCCATTAGGGATTTAATTTTGTTTTAAATGTATTTTAATGTTTATATTGTATGTTTTTTAATCTTGGGCTGTTCACCGCCCCGAGTCCTTCGAGAGAGGGGGAGGTATAAAAATGTTATAAATAAATAAATAAATAAATAAATAAATAAATAAATAAATAAATAAATAAATAGGCCAACAGTTTGAGAACCAACTACTTGGTACTCAAACAAATAGGAATTTTTAAATTGGGCGTGTGTTCGTTCTTAATTTCGTGGGGCAAATTTTCTATATTTGTTTTTAAATTGGTCTTAAATTTTGTGGGTTTATATGTATTTTAATATGGCTGTACACTGCCCCGAGTCCTTTGGGAGAAGGGCGGTATAGAAGTTCAACAAAATCTAAATCTCAATCTACTTTAGAGATACAACGGAGAGGAACAACAACACGTAGCCAATTCCCCCAGTCCTTTGGGTAAAGGGAGCTGCCCCTCTGACCAGAGTTTTTCAAGGTTTCCGTTGCAAGATTGAAGTAAACACACTACAGGAGACATCCTAGTAGATGACAAAAATTTCCATTTCAGAATAGATGGGAGGGAAGGGACCTTAGAGGTCTTCTAGTCCAACCCCCTGCAACCTGGAATTAAGGAGAAGCTTCCTAACGGTGGGGACAATTAACCAGAGGAACTGCTTGCCACCAGAAGTTGTGAGTGGTTCCATCACTGGAAGTTTTTAAGAAGAGACCGGGATAGTCACTTGTCTGAAATGGTCTGGGGTCTCCTACTTGAGCAGAGGGTTGGACTAGAAGACCTCTGAGGACCCTTCCAGCTCAGTTATTCTGATTGATTGATTGATTGATTGATTGGGTGTCCTGTTTGAGCAGGGGGCTGGACTAGAAGACCTCCGAGGGCCCTTCCAGCTCAGTTATTCTGATTGATTGATTGATTGATTGGGTCTCCTGTTTGAGCAGGGGGTTGGACTAGAAGCCCTCCGAGGGCCTTTCCAGCTCAGTTATTCTGATTGATTGATTGATTGTCCTGTTTGAGCAGGGGGCTGGACTAGAAGACCTCCGAGGGCCCTTCCAGCTCTATTCCACTTAATTGATGGAAGGGCTCCTATTTCTGCTTCAATCGTATGACAACGACGGGGTTCGAGGACGTTTTTCCAGCTCGGCCATGGATTTGATGCTACTCTTTCCTACATAAGCAGAAAAAAGGGGTACACACCCCAAACTCCCCTTCTTTACGTTGCTTGCTGAGTTTCTCCCTTTCCCACTGATGGGAGGGGTGGTGAATCTCCCCCTCCTGTTTTGTTTCAGATTCCAGACACTCTAAAAACCAGAATATAGAAAAACTGACTTGAACGAGACGAAGAAAACTGAGTCACGGAGTTGACAGCAGCGGAGAGAGAGAGAGAGACAAGGAAAAAGAAAAGAGAGAGAAAAAAAATTAGGCAGGAACTTGAATTACTCAAGGGCAGTACTAGGAAAAGCCATCTATGAATCACTTCCTATCCGGCTGTAGATTGAATCATGCGTGGGAGCACATGGCTATGCTTTGCTAGCCAGCAAATTCTTGGCAAGGCAGCCAAGAACATTGCTTACATAAGCCTGCCCAGACCAGCACCCGATGTTCGTGTACATCGGTATTTTTTGGCAGCCTCCGAGTCTTCTGTTTACAAAGGTCGGTTAGTTAAGTTCCTCGTTCGCACAACCTCTTTGGAAGTTGCCGGTCCGTGGGTGAGAAAAGGAGACCTCGAGGAAATGCGCTCGGTTGGAAGGGTGGGGGTCTAGGAATAGGAATAGGAAAGGATAGCAGAGCGTAGCATAACATAGAGAAGAGAAGAGAATATAGAATAGAAAATATGAAATAGAATAGAAAACATGGAATGGAATGGAATGGAATGGAATGGAATGGAATGGAATGGAATAGAATAGAATAGAATAGAATAGAATAGAATAGAATAGAACAGAATAGAAAAAATGGAATGGAATGGAATGGAAGAGAAGAGAAGAGAGGAGAGGAGAGGATATAGAAGAGAAGAGAATATAGAATAGAATAGAAAATATGGAATGGAATGGAATAGAAGTATATAGAATAGAATAGAATAGAATAGAATAGAATAGAATAGAATAGAATAGAAAACATGGAATGGAATGGAATGGAATGGAATGGAATGGAATAGAATAGAATAGAATAGAATAGAATAGAATAGAATAGAATAGAATAGAATAGAATAGAATAGAATAATTAATGGAATGCAATGGAATAGAGAAAATGAGTAGAATAGAGAAAATGAATAGAATAGAATAGAATAGAATAGAATAGAATAGAATAGAATAGAATAGAATAGAATAGAATAGAATAGAACAGAATAGAATAGAAAAAATGGAATGGAATGGAATGGAAGAGAAGAGAAGAGAGGAGAGGAGAGGATATAGAAGAGAAGAGAATATAGAATAGAATAGAAAATATGGAATGGAATGGAATAGAAGTATATAGAATAGAATAGAATAAATAGAATAAATAGAATAGAATAGAATAGAATAGAATAGAATAGAATAGAATAGAATAGAATAGAAAACATGGAATGGAATGGAATGGAATGGAATGGAATAGAATAGAATAGAATAAGGAGAGAAGAGAAGACAAGACAAGACAAGAGAAGACAAGAGAAGAGAAAATAGAATAGAATAGAATAGAAAGAATAGAATAGAATAGAATAGAATGCAGAATATGGAAATTCTAAGTGATTTAGGACCCTTTTTCCCGCACTTATGACCATTGCAGCGTCCCCGTGGTCAGGTGATCAAAATTCAGACGCTTGATTGATGGACACACTGTTGTTAGACCCACGGTTCACGAATATATCAGCGTCAAAAATTCACAGACAAGCGGTCGTGAAGTCATGAGAAGAAAACCAATACATTTTCGGCAGATATTTTATTTCCGGCTGCAAAATTTGAGCGTAGGTTTAACGGAGGAATCGAACCCTGATCATAACGCTCCGATTTGCAGTAAAAGAAAAAACAAATATCAGCCAACATTTATAGTTGCGTGAAGAGATAGACCTTCGAAATCTTCAATTTTTTTTGGCATTGAAAAATGCAAGGAGACACCCCTCTCCCCTCCCCCACAGTTCAGCTGCTGTCACTCAAAGACAGACTGAGCCTCTCCGTGAATGTCCTGGTTATTACCCAGAGACAGATGGACTAATGAAGCGCGCAAACGGATCGTCTGCGGAATAAAATTCATATTTTGATTTTTTTGTTTTTAAATCGTCGAATTGGGCCGGTGCCAAGTTGTGGGTGGCTTTAAGGCAAGTGAAGACTCAAAATTCTTGCTGGCTGAATTTCCTTGCATTAAATGGACGGAATCCCAGTTTTTTTTTTCCTCCCCAGCTAGAAATTATGCAGGTAATTATGTAAGTCCCCGACTTACGACAATTCGTTTAGCGACAGAAGTAACTTAGGACCGTTTTTTCACACTTAATGACCATTGGGGCCTCCTCGCGATCATGAGATCAAAATTCACACGCTTGGCGACAGACTCGTATTTATGACCGTCACCTGAAGGTCTCTTCGGCGATCTTCCGACGAGCGAAGTCAAAAGGGAAGCCGGATTCGCCGAACAACCGGGTTTACTAACTTCACCACGGCGGCGAGTCACTTAACGACGGCGGCAAGAAAGGTCGTAAAACGGGAGAAAACTCACTTAACGAAAGTCTCGCTTAGCAAACCAAAATGCGGGGCTCCCTTCTTGTCGTAAGTCGAGTTGAATCCGTTGAATTGATAGATATATAGCATGAGGATGGTTAGCGCTCGGTCGAGGGTCCAAGAAAATGCCGAAGGCTTTTTGCGTTGTTGTGATTGTGTATCAGGGAACACAACTGGCCACAACTCCAGGTCTGCTCTTTGCCCGGAACACAACAGGAGGTTGAACGTTGGCCCTTAGTACATAATTTTTGCTAGAACAAATTGTCAAGCCTCTATTATCCACTTTTGGAAGGAGTGTGTGACTTTGTCAAGCGTGTTTCCTTTACAACGGGGTGACAAAATTGGGAAGGAAAAGCTCAGCAGAAACTTTACCCAGATATTTTTTCAGAGTAACGTTGGCTGCAGCTGGGGGAAAAAAAAGGGGGTGGGGGGCTTAATAAGCAATGTTGGGAACTGCAGCTATTCCTCCACTTGCGCCCACAACGGAGCTCCAATCTTATGATGCTACCTTCGAGGTCCCTTCCAACTCTATCCTGATTGATTGATTGATTGATTGATTGAAATGGTCTAGGGCTTCCTACTTGAGAAGGGGGTTGGACTTGAAGACCTCCGAGGGTCCCTTCCACTCTATCCTGATTATTGATTGATTGATTGATCGATCGATTGATCGAAATGGTCTAGGGTTTCCTACTTGAGCAGGGGGTTGGACTTGAAGACCTCGAGGGTCCCTTCCAACTCTATCCTGATTGATTATTGATTGATTGATTGATTGATCGATTGATTGAAATGGTCTAGGGTTTCCTACTTGAGAAGGGGGTGGACTTGAAGACCTCCGAGGGTCCTTCCAACTCTATCTGATTATTGATTGATTGATTGATCGATCGATTGATCGAAATGGTCTAGGGTTTCCTACTTGAGAGGGGGTTGGACTTGAAGACCTCCGAGGGTCCCTTCCAACTCTATCCTGATTATTGATTGATTGATTGATCGATCGATTGATCGAAATGGTCTAGGGTTTCCTACTTGAGCAGGGGGTTGGACTTGAAGACCTCCGAGGGTCCCTTCCCAACCCTATTCTGATTGATTGATTGATTGATTGATTGATTGATTCATTGATTGATCGAAATGGTCTAGGGTTTCCTACTTGAGCAGGGGGTTGGACTGGAAGACCTCTGAGGGTCCCTTCCAACTCTATCCTGATTATTGATTGATCGATCGATTGATCGAAATGGTCTAGGGTTTCCTACTTGAGAATGACTAGAAGACCTCCGAGGGTCCCTTCCCAACTCTATCCTGATTATTGATTGATGATCGATCGATCGATCGATCTGGTCTAGGGTTTCCTACTTGAGAAGGGGGTTGGACTAGAAGACCTCCGAGAGTCCTTCCAACATTCTGATTGATTGATTTGACTGACTGATTGATTGATTGATTAGAGTCTCCTGCTTGAGCAGGGGCTGGACTAGAAGACCTCCGAGGGTCCCTCCCAGCTCTATTCTGATGGATTGTTTGTACCTCCAAGCATTTCTGCTGCTGGTTCAGGACGGGTCCTTCCTCCTTCTCCATATAAGGCGCTTCCTGCCACTCAGGAGGTTGCAGGTTCAGCCTCCCAGCCCATTAACTCTCCCCCACCTCCTCCGTGACGCATGTATCCCCCCCTCCATCCTCCCCTCCCCGCAGCCCCTAGGCCAGGGTGGGGCCGAACGCAGCCAGAGGACACTCTGGCTCTGCTTCATTTTTAACAAGGTTTGTTTTTAGAGACTCAGAAATCTTCAGCGTTGAGTCACGTCCCACCAGTCGTTCTTTTAACTCCGATGCCACGGTGTGGATGTCACTTCGCTTCTGAATCACTCCGGAGCGAAAATTTCGATTCCCAGAAACGGCAGGAAAGATGAATCTCCCCATACCACACACCCCTCCCTCCCTCCCTCTCTCTCTTCCCAAAGAGTTCAGAGTATTTTCTGGCCTCTGATTTTTGCCAGACCAAGGGAGGAAATTCCAGTTTTTTCTGCTCTTGGGGCTGGTTTTTCACATTTGCGAACAAAAAGATAAAAATGGGGATATCTTCAACCTGTTTGGAGAGAGTGGGCCAGGGTAGCACCCTGTAGCCTAGGTGAGGAGTTATGGAGCGCCCACGACTTCTGGTGGCAAGTCGTTCCACTGATTAATAGAATAACAGAATTGGAAGGGACCTTGGAGGTCTTCTAGTCCAACCCCTGCACAAGCAGGAGATCCTAGACCTTTATCCCTCCATCAATCCCTCCATCAATCCCTCCATCAATCCCTCCATCCATCCATCCATCCATCCATCTATCCATCCATCCATCCATCCATCAATCCATCAATCAGAATAGAGCCGGAAGTGACCTTGAGGTCTTCTAGTCCAACCCCCTTTTCAAGCAGGAAACCTTAGACATTTTCAGATAGGTGGCTGTCTATTTTTTTCTTAAAAACCTCCAGTGTTGGAGCGTTCACAATTTCTGGTGGCAAGCAGTTCCACTTATCAATTCTTCTCACTGTCAGGAAAATTCGTTCTCAGTTGCTTCTCTCCTGGGTTAGTTCCCATCCGTTGCTTCTCGTCTTGACTTCTGGTGCTTTGGAGAATAGGTGGACCCCCTCTTCTTTGGGGCAGCCCCTCAAATATTAGGACACTGCTATCATATCACCCCTGGTTCTTTTAATTAAAGTAGCCATACCCCATTCCTGCAACCAAAATGACCGTCTTCAGGTCACTAAATGAATTGTGCTTAAGTCAAGGACTACCTGCATATATTACGTCTCGCTCATCGTCACTTACCAGTTAAGGATGTTAGATTTGGGGCTCCATTGTCACTAAATGAAACGGTTGTAAATCGAGGACTGCGTGTAATCCCTAAATCACATTAAGATGGGCAGGAAATGGAGCGTTTTAATTGATGAATGTTGACTAACAGAAGATGTCATTTGTCAGTTAGGCTAGCCGAGGTCAACATAAATAGAATAGAAGAAGAGGAGGAGGAGGAGGAAGAGAAGGAGAAGAAGAAGAGGAAGAGGAAGAGGAGGAGGAGGAGGAGGAGGAAGAGAAGAAGAAGAAGAAGAAGAAGAAGAAGAAGAAGAAGAAGAAGAAGAGAAGAAGAAGGAAGAAAGGAAGAGGAAGAGGAGGAGGAAGAGAAGAGGAAGAAGAAGAAGAAGAAGAAGAAGAAGAATAGGAGGAGGAGGAGGAGGAGGAAGAGAAGAGGAAGAAGAAGAAGAAGAAGAAGAAGAAGAAGAAGAGGAAGAGAAGAAGAAGAGGAAGAGGAGGAGGAGGAGGAGGAGGAGGAGGAAAAGGAGAAGAAAAGGAGGTGGAGGAGGAGGAAGAGAAAGAGAAGGGGAAGGAGAAGGAGGAGAAGGAGAAGAAGAAGAAGAAGAAGAAGAAGGAGAAGGAGAGGCACCCAACAAACTGCATTTTTCCAGCGCTTAGTTTTCACCCAGCTAAGCATCTAAATCAAATTTAACCCGGTTTGTTTGTCGAGTGATTCAGGCGTCCGCCGATCACGCTTCAGCTAATCAGTAACCAAGTTAAGTTCTATTGACAAACACACCACTTGCTCAACCCCTGAAGTCCCACGTAGGATATATAATCTGGGTGACAGGGCTAGTAAAAACCGTATCTAAAGTAAACGCGGCCTTTGAAAGTAAGGACAGAAGCCACGTTACAGAAATGTCTCCAAGGGATGCTCCTGGCTTATCCATCCACCCAAGAGGTGAGCGGATACTTTGTGATTTGCTGCCACCTGGTGGCAGAAACACTCAAATGGTCAATCCGCAGCGGGAAGGCGACTTCCACAAGAGAATCTTCAACTTACGACCAAAACGGAGCCCAAAAGTGATGTGGCTAAAGGGAGACATTGGATCAGCGAGCTTCGCTTTACGACTTTTCTCGCCGCGTTTGTTAAGCGAGTCACTGCATTTGTAAAGTGAGTCACACCAGTTGTTAAGTGGAGCCGGCGGAGAGAGGAGGAGAGAGAGAGAGAGAGAAAGAGAGGGAGAGAAGAAGGAGAGAGAAGGAGAAAAAGAAAGAGAGGGAGAGAAGGAGAAAAAGATGGAGAGAGGGAGAGATGGAGAAAGAGAGAGAGAAAGAGGACGAGAGAGAAGAGAGAGAAAGAGAGAGAGAAGGAGAAAGAAAGAGAAAAAGAGATTTTTACCAGAAGCATATACATACATACAGGGATAACATCATGCTCGTAAGTGTGAAAAACTGCTTTTAAGTCCCCTTTTTCAGTGCCGTTGTAACTTTGAACGGTCACTAAACAGAACCGTTGCAAATCCAGGACCCCCTAATGATCAAAGCAAGGCGGGAAAAAAAAAACATCTCATAAATCCCGGACAAAAGCAGCCGTTTTCTCCAATATCTCCATCCCGGCTGGAAACCGGATGAAATTCATATAACAGATATTGATGATGCCGTGAAATCCTTGCTCGGCATGAAACCAGGAGACTTTCACCCCGTTGTCCTCCAGCCGTTTCTTGTACAACAACGAGTCGTCCCGCAGCACGTCGTACTCGCAGCTGACGATAAAAGTCTCCGGGAACCGCCTTAAAGTGTCGTCTTCGACGAAGAGGGACGAAAACGTGGCGTGGAGGAGATTCGGCACTTGGTCGTGGACCTCCGGCTTGAATTGTCCCAACGGACATCTCTTGTACCCCCGCCGTTTAAATCGTTCGGGGATGTTGTCCAAACTGAGCCATTTCTCGAACTTCTGTCGAAGTTCGTCCGGTACGTGACAACCCTTCATGATATCGTTGGTCAACGCGGAATCTTTCAAGAGGAACTTCAGCCCGTAGAACACCACGCTCTCTTGGAACAAGATGGGGATGGACGCGTTCTGCTGGTACGACGGGAGGTTGAAGTCCAGAGCTTGGAGACCCGGGTAGATCAGGGCGTGAGCGCGGATTTTGGGGAGGTCCGGACGTCTGAGAAGTTCTTGGGTGATGACGGTGGCGAAGTTGCCCCCCGCGCTGTCCCCGCCGATGACGATCTGCGAAGAGTCGACGCCGTGGTCCTCGGCGTGTTTCATGAAGTGGACGGTGGCGGTGAGACAGTCCTCCCACTGAGCGGGGAAAGGGTGCTCCGGGGACAGGCGGTAGCTGGAAAGACACCAGGGAGTAGAGTTACGGGACGGAATGATTTGGAGCTGACGACGGGGGGCGGGGGCGATCTTTGGGGCGCTCTGAGCTCGGGGGTTTCCCTGCAGACGTTGTGTGTGGAGGTAGATGAAGAGAGGAAACATCCCTCCCTACCTCCTAGCACTGAGGATGTTCCCTAGTTGGGTGATAAAACGTCTGCAAGAAAACCACCAAGCTCAGTGACCACCAAGGGCCCCACAGTTCTCCTCCTCCTCCTCCTCCTCCTCCTCCTCCTCCTCCTCCTCCTCCTCCTCTCCCACTCCCTCCTAGCACTGATGATGTTCTCTAGTTGGGTTATGGAATGTCTGCAAGAAAACCACCAAGTTCAGAGAGCCCCAAGGACACAGACACACAGTCTCCTTCTCCTTCTCCTTCTCCTTCTCCTTCTCCTTCTCCTTCTCCTTCTCCTTCTCCTTCTCCTCCTCCTCCTCCTCCTCCCTGTAAACTCCCCTCCCTTCTAACACTGATGAAGTTCCCTAGTTGGGTACAGGTAGCCTTGGACTTACAACAGTTTGTTTAGTGACCGTTCGAAGTTTCAACAGCACCGAAAAAAGTGACCTGGGACCGTTTTTTCACACTTACGACCATCGCAGCATCCCCCGTGATCAAAATTCATACACTCGGCAACGGACTTCTATTTAATGACGGTCGCAGTGTCCCAGGGTCACGTAATATTCCCCTTTTGCGATCGCTAAACCAACTGTCGTAAGTTGAGGACTTCCCGTACAGGCTAGCTTCCTCTTGAGAATCCGAGCACCTCCGTTTCCACGGGATCGACCGTCAACTCACCCAACCACGACCACCACGGCTTCACTCTCCTTCGCAAGTTTGCTGGTGATATCTTCGTAGTAATCTGGGAGAAGTGAGATGAAGGGATGTGTAATAATCAAATCATTCAACGGCAGCAACAGGAAAGTTTTCCTGCAAAGCTGACTTTGCGGGAAACTGGAAAATGGTGATATATATATATATATATATAGTTTTGAGGGTTAGAAGGAGAAAAAGAAAAAAACAGATTATAGAAAAAACATAAAAGGATGCCAGAACTCTAGAGCAAGGGGCACGTTTATATTTAGAATTGTTGCGAAGGAAAATGGAGAGAAAATTGTGTTTTTACATTTGCTTTCTTTGTTTTCTACACCGTGTCTTTTCCTTCCTTCCTTCCTTCCTTCATTTCCTTCCTTCCTTCCTTCCTTCCTTCCTTCCCTTTTCTCTCTATCTTCCTCTCTCTCTCTATCATCTATTTTCTATCATTTACAATATCTACTTTCCATCCATCCATTTCTTTCCTTCCTTCCTTCCTTCTTTTTCTCTATCTCCCCTTTCTCTCTCTCTCTATCTTCTATGGTATTATCTACAGTATACTTACTATCCCTCCATTTTTTTCCTTCCTTCCTTTCCTCCCTTCTCCCTCCCTCCCTCCTTCCTTCCTTTTTCTCTCCATCTTCCTCTTTCTCTCTCTATCATCTATCATTTACAATATATATTTTCCGTCCATCCATTTTTTCCTTCCTTCTTTTCTCTCTCTCTCTCCCCTTTCTCTCTCTCTCTCTAGTTATCTTCTACGGTATTATCTACAGTATACTTTCTATCCCTCCCGTTTTTCCTTCCTTCCCCCCTCCCTCTTTCCTTCCGTTCCTTCCTTCCTTCTTCCCTCCCTCCTTCCTTCCTCCCTCCCTCCCTCTCTCTCTCCTTCCTTCCTCCCTCCTTCCTTCCTCCCCCCTCCCTCTTTCCTTCCATTTCTTCCTTCCTTCTTCCCTCCCTCCTTCCTCCCTCCTTCCTTCCTTCCTCCCTCCCTCCCCCTTCTCCCTCCCTCCCCCCCTCTCTCTTTCCTTCCTTCCTTCCTCCTCCCTCCCTCCCTCCTTCCTCCCTTCCTTCCCCCATAATTATCCCCCATCATTTTTCTCATTCTCCTCCTGGACACGTCAAGCCAGCCGTTATCAATTTATCGATCGATTTAAGAACGTCAGAAGCTTCTCCCACTTACGGATGCTACCAATCATGCCAGCTCCTCCGTGGTAGAAAACGAAGCCTTTTCTCCGACCGGACCACGGGGATTTGGGATAATAAACCCGGACAGGAATCCCGTCGAAGAAGAAATCTCTTGCGGAAACCCCAGGATGGATCTTGGATTTCTTCAAACGTATCAGGAAGCGAATGAAAGTGACTTGCCTGCATAAATGCAGGACTTCCAAAGTCTTCCCCTGTTTTCGAAAAAAGGAGGAAAAAAGTCAAAAAGGATTTGGGGGAGCCTCTTTTTTTTTTAAAAAAAAAATAGAAGTTGGGGTCCCCGACTGGAAGGGACCTCGGAGGTCTTCTAGTCCAGCCCCCTGCTCAAGCAGGAGAACTGCCTAGACCATTTCAATCAATCAATCAATCAATCAATCAATGAGAATACAGCTGGAAGGGACCTTGGAGGTCTTCTAGTCCAACCCCCTGCTCAAGCAGAGACCTTATACCAACCCAGTTAAATGTTTCTTCAGTCTCTTCTTGAAAATGACGAAGCACCCACAATTTCTGGTGGCAAGCAGTTCCACTGGTGAATTGTCCTCACTATAATTTCTCTTTAATTCTAGCTTGCTTCTCTCCTTGGTTAGTTTTCCATCCGTTGCTTCTTGTCCTGCCTTCTGGTGCTTTGGAGAATAGCTTGACCCCTTCCTCTTCTTTGGGGGCAGCCCCCTCAAATATTGGAAGATGCTATCATGTCCCACCTAGTCCTTCTTTTCTCTAGACTAGCCAAGCCCAATTCCTGCAACCGTTCTTCGTACGATTTCGTTTCCAGCCCTTTAATCATCATTAATTGCTTACTCTTAAACCACGACTGTCGCTTTGAAAAACAATAGTAGACTTACCAGCGTGAAGAGCACCACAATGCACACATGAAGGAAACGCAACTTCAGGGGTTGCTGAAATCCAGGCGGGATCTTCGTCCGCGTGAAATCGTAATAAATGCCCCAGCAGACCAGGAGTAAAATCGCCATTCCTAGGGTCACTCCTGCGCCGAAGAGAACGTCCGAAAAAAATCCCATTTTTGGGGGGGATAGCCGATAAACAACGCCAAGACCGAGAGAGCAGAGGCCACAAGGTGATGGAAGTTCTCCTCAAATCGTGGAGTTGTTTGGGAAGTGATTCTTGGCTTCTGCACCCACATGTGGAGAAGCAGAATTTCCATCCATGGGATAATTATGCCCGAGGAGGCGGCTTCCAACAATGTTGGATGGAATGTGGAAGTCACCGAGATGCCTACTTTGGTTGTAGGCCAGAAGATAGGGAGTCCTCCCCACTCCCTTCCTACACATGACCCAAAACATGGTCACAACATCACTTCTCAATCCCAATAGAGATGGAAGGGATCTTGGAGGTCTTCTAGTCCAACCCCTTGCTCAAACAGGAGACCCTAGCTTAGACAGTTCCAGACAAGTGACTGGAAGTTGATAGTACCACGTTATACCACACTGGTGAGGCCACGCGTGGAGCACTGCATCCAGCCCTGGACACCACACAACATAAATAAATGGTGGGATCCTATCAAGTAGGTATAGAAGAGCAACGAAGACGGGGTAGAGTTCAAACCATATCAAGAACGGTTGCTGGAATTGGGGGCGTCTAGTTTCATGAAAAGAAGTTCTGGGGAGGGGACATGATATTTGAGGGGCTGCCCCAAAGAGGAAGAGGAGGGGGGTCCACCTGTTTTCCAAAGCCCTGGAAGCCAGGATGAGAAGCAACGGATGGAAACTCATCAAGGAGAGAAGCAACCTGGAACTAAGGAGAATTTTCTGACTGTGAGGACGATTAATCTGTGGAAGGACTTTCCTCCAGAAGTTGTGAGTTGCTCCATCATTGGAGGTCTTCAAGAGGAGACTGGATGGCCATTGAAACAGAATGGTGTAGGATCTCCTGCTTGAGTAAGGGGTTGGACTAGAAGACCTCCAGGGTCTCGTGCAGTCTTAGGATTCTATGATGGATGGATGGATGGATGGATGGATAGAAGATGGATTGATTGATGGATAGGTAGGTAGGTAGGTAAGTTGGTAGATAGATAGATAGATAGATAGATAGATAGATAGATAGATAGATAGATAGATAGATGGGATGGATGGGATGGATGGATAGAAGATGGATTGATTGATGGATAGGTAGGTAGGTAAGTTGGTAGATAGATAGATAGGTAGATAGATAGATAGACAGATAGATGGGATGGATAGATGGATGAATAGGTAGGTAGGTAGGTAGGTAGGTAGGTAGGTAGGTAGGTAGGTAGGTAGACGGACGGATGGATGGATAGATAGATAGATATATAGATAGGATTCATGACAGAGGGAGGGAGGCAGAGAGGAAGGAATGGATGGATGGATGGATGGATGGATGGAAGATGGACTGATGGATAGGTAGATAGATAGATAGGTAGATAGATAGATAGATAGATAGATGGGATGGATGGGTAGGTAGGTAGGTAGGTAGATGGATGGATGGATGGATGGATGGATGGATGGATGGATGGATGGATGGATGATGGATGGATGGATGGATGGATGGATGGATGATAGATGATAGATGATAGATGATAGATGATAGATGATAAATGGATGGATGGATAGATAGATAGATAGATAGATAGATAGACAGATAGAGGAAGGAATGGATGGATGGATGGATGGATGGATGGGTGGGTGGAAGGAAGGAACAGGTTGCCTCTAGAAGTTGTGGCTGCTCCATTACTGGAGGTTTTGAAGAAGAGATTGGAACACCGTTTGTCTGAAATGGTGAAGGGCTTCCTGCTTGAGCAGGGGGTCAGACTAGAAGACCTCCAGGGTTCCTTCCAGCCTTCCAGATTTCTATGATTCAAGTGGCCATGAGGAGATGCTTCAACCGCTGGAATTACATGTTGATAGATTTTTTTTCTCTCTCTCTCTCCGTTTCCATTTTTTGAATTTTTCTTAACAACGATGGTTTATATTTTGGTAATTATTGTTTTGCAACGAGTGTTTTTATATAATGGTTTTATTTAATTGCTGTACACCGCCCAGAGCGGCTTCTGCTTAGATAGGCGGATATATAAACTTGATTAGCAAATAAATAAATACTTGCCATTGTTGTGAATGTTATCAGAGCATTCTTTTGCAAATCAGAAGGGCGGGTACCTTTATTTGCCCAGCCTGTTCAAGGCACGAAAAAGTTTGGGAACATTTTTTTTAATATCCGAAACTGGGTGGTAGAGAGAAGGTAGCATATAAGTACTCGTCTAGTTACGACCACAATTGAGCCCAGCATTTATGTTCTTAAGCGAGACATTGATTAAGTGAATTTCCCCCCCTTTCCTTGACTCAGTTGTTAAGTGAGAAAGAGAGAGAGAGAAAGAGAGCGACAAAGAGAGAGAGAAAGATAGAGAGAGGAGAAATGGAGAGAGAAAGAGAAACAGGGAGAGAGAGAAGGAGAGAAAGAAAGAGAGAGAGAGAGAGGAGAAAGAGAAAGAGAGAAGAAGAAATGGAGAGAGAGAGAGAAAGAGAGAAAGAGAAACAGAAGGGGGGAAACAGGGAGAGAAAGAAGGAGAGAGAGAAAGAGAGAGAAAGAGAAATGACAAAGAGAAAAAGAAAGGGGAGAGAAAGAAAAAGAAAGAGAGAGAGAGAGCGACAAAGAGACAGAAAGAGAGAGAGGAGAGAGAAACGAGGAGAGAGAGAAAGAGAAAAAGAGAGGGGGAAAAAGAGAAAGAAAGAGAGAGAAAGAGAGAGAGAAACAGAAGAGAGAGAAAGAGAGAGAGAGAGAGAGGAGGAGGGAGAGAAACGGGAGAGAGAGGAGAGAGAGAAAGAGAGAGAGAAGGAGAGAGAGGAGAGAGAGAGAAAGAGAGAGGGAAACAGGAGGAGGGAGAGAGAGAGAGAGAAACAGAGGGGGAGAGAGAGAAGGAGAGAGAAAGAGAAAAGGGAGAAAGAGAGAGAAAGAGAGGAGAGAATGAGAAAGAGAAAAAGAGAGAATGAAGAAGATTTTTAGAAGCATATATATGTATCTGCTAAATATATGCATACATACATATACACACATATACATATACATATACATATACGTGTGGGGGGGGGAATCCAAATTGTTTTACTACCGGTTCTGTGGGCGTGGCAAAGGCCCTCCCTCCCTCTGTCGTCCTTTCTTTCTTTTCCAACTCCCAGGTGAACAGGTTCCCTTATCTTCTACCTGTTTTTGCTCCCGTTCCTCCTGCCATTTTTTCACGGTTAGCGTCTCACCTCCTCCTATCTTGACATCTTTACACCAAGTGGTAATTTGTGGATGCTGACAGGATAACCCGCCTACGTCCCAGCGCCCTGCCGCACACCGACTTCCTTCTGACGGAGGCGTAAACCCCAGGACCAAAAAAAAAAAAGGAGGGAAGGAAAAAAAAATAAAGGAACAATGCATTTCTCCTGCAATTTTCCTTACTCGTACGTAACCACCTGGCTCAGTGAAGTTGGCATTCGTAGGTTGGCATCAGAAATAGAGAAGAGGAGAGAGAAACGAGGAGAAAGAGAAAAAGAGAGGGGGAGAAAGAGAGAGAGAGAGACAGAGAAACAGGAGAAAGAGAAAGAGAGAGAAAGAAAGTGATAAAGAGAGAAAGAGAGAGAGAGAGGAGAGAGAAACGAGGAGAGAGAAAGAGAAAAAGAAAGGGGGAGAAAGAGAGAGAGAGAGAGAAACAGGAGAGAGAGAAACAGAGAGAGAGAAAGAAAGCGACAAAGAGAGAGAAAGAGAGAGAGAGAGGAAGAGAAACGAGGAAGAGAAAGAGAAAAAGAGAGGGGGAGAAAGAGAAAGAAAGAGAGAGAGAAAGAGAGAGAAACAGGAGAGAGAGAAAGAGAGAGAGAGAAAGAAAGCGACAAAGAGAGAGAGAGAGGAGAGAGAAACGAGGAGAGAGAGAAAGAGAAAAAGAGAGGGGGGAGAAAGAGAAAGAAAGAGAGAGAGAAAGAGAAGAAACAGGAGAGAGAGAACCCATCCTTTATTCACTCAGGGACCGTTCAAAGTTTAGATGAAAGTTTCTTCACACTTAATGACATCCCCCCCCCCGTGGTCACGGGCTCCAAATTCAGACGCTTTGGCACCTGTCTCGCATTTATGACAGTCGCCGCATCCCGGGGGGGTCACGCGATTCCCTTTTTGCAACTTTCTGACGAGCAAAAGTCAACGGGGGATGAATTAGGTTTCATTTAACAACCGTGTGTCTCACTTAACAACGATGGCCGCTCCGAGGTGCCAAATAGAAATACATGCTGTTTTTCCAGAACAAGGAAGGCAGTAGAGCAGGGACGGTTAAATCGAATACTTGATTTAAAGAGGGAAATGTGTTTGTTTTTTTAAATTTGGGTATCGCGTCTGGAATTTGGGCTTGTGAAGAAGAAGGAAAATGATGAAACTTTGATGAAAGCATTTTTTTCTACAACCTTTTCGGCCAAAGAGGTTGTAGAAAAAATAAATAAATGCCTTTAAAAGCCTCTGGCGATCCCAGTTGATTGCCTGATCGTCAGAGGCTTCTAAAAGCATTGCTTTTAAAAGTAAAAAAAAAAAAAAAGTTGGCCACGCCCACTGTCACATTACCCCAGCACCAAGCCACGCCCACAAAATAAGCCACGCCCACAGAACTGGTAGTAAAAAATTTTTAGACCCCACCCCTGCCGTGCTTCGCTACGAAACTATGAAACTTGATAAATTGACACTTGCAGCCTGAAACTTAATGTAGAATGTGTAACTCCGTAGCATCAGAGTGTGTTAATACAATGCAACTGGCAGTTGGAACAGAGGCGGAGGGGAAGTAGAATGTCCCAGCCCGCAGCATCCATCATATTCATCTGGCTAGCATCCTGTCAGTGTGGTGAGAGAGTTGAGGGGTATTTGGAAACTCAAACTGTATTTGCTGTGTGAGCAAGGAGGAGACAGGAAGGAGGCTTAGCTCAACTGTTCTGCAGTAAAGCTGCTTGCTGCTGTGAAAGTAAAACTGAAAGTGAAACTCCTCTCCTCTGCTTGTGTTTTGCATTTGGAAGAGATTTCTTTTGAGGTGGGGAGGATGAGTAGAACTCCTTAGCAACAGAGCGTGTTAATAATAATATAGGAAATACTAATGCTCTGATGGTCATTTCGAAAAATCCTTTCATAGTGAGCACCTGGAAGCCAATTTAATTTAATTTAATTAATTTATATTTCCAATTTATATACCGCCCTTCTCCCTGAGGACTCAGGGCAGTGTACAGCCAAGATAAAAAACATAGAATACAAATATTAAAACATTTAAAAATATATATAAAATTTGGCCTGAAAGTTAAGAATCACAGACTAATTAAAAGAATTTAAAAATTTCTTCTTAAGCCAACCCGGACTCACAGAGCCAAGAGGAACATACATGGCAAATTTCAAGTTGTAGGCTTTACGGTTCTGGAGATTGTATTGTATTTCACACACTCCTTTTCCCGTCCCCTTCCCCACCCTTAATTTATTATCTTTTCTTTTTTTTTTTTTTGTATTTTATACACTAAAAAAATAAAAATGATTAAAAAAAACAACAGCAGCGGCCAGAAAAGTCGTAAAATGAGACAAAACTCCCTTAAAAAAATGTCTCCCTTGGCAAGATAAATTTGGGGCTCCATTGTGGTCGTACCTGTGGTGGAGGTGGAGCTCTCGCCTCACCATCGGGAGGCGGTGAGTTCGATCCTAGGTAGAGGCTGATATTTCTCTCTCTGGGCACAACGGGAAATAGATCTGCCGAACAAAACTCCGCACTGGCGACAGGAAGGGGATCCGGCCAGTAAAACATTCTGCTAGCTCCGTTCAGTTGCCCAGACTCCACCCACGCAAAGGATTACGGGGTCGTTAAAAGAAGATGAGGATTGTGCTTGTACCTGTATATGATCAAAAGGACACAACTTACAAAGAATCCATTTGAAAAGAAAGAAAGAAAAAAAGAATAAGAAACTAGGACATCCATCCAAATTCTGGCCACGCCCGGAATTATTTTGGTGCAGATTTTGACCCATAACTGATTTGCAATCTCGTCGTGCAACTTCGGGTCAAAAGGAGGACAGACCAGAAAGCTGAAAATATTAAATATACTGTATCCTCTTTTTGCACCAAGAGGTGTACTCTTAACACATTTGCATGTCTATAATTTGAGGTTTGCTACAACGGAAACCATGCTGCACCGCCCAGGCCAAGGGCTTCCGTCACTCACTAGCCAGTGTCCAAGAGGAGGGAGATTTCATACACATAGTCCTTGAGTTACAACAGTTCCATTAATGACCATTCGGAGTTGAGATGGCACTGAAAAAAGGGACTTTACGGCTGCTGTTCACACTTAACGACCGTCGCAGGATTCCCAGGGATCAAAATTCAGACGCATGGCAACAGTCTTCGTATTTATGACGGTTGCAGTGTCACGCGATCCTCATTTTGCGACCTTCCGGCGAGGAAAGTCAAAGGGGAAGCTGGATTCAGTTAACAGCCGTGTTACTAACTGAACAACTGCAGGGATTCACTTAACAACAGGTTGTAAAATGGAGCAAAATCCACTTGACAAATTTTTCGCTTAGCAGCAGAAATTTTGGCCTTGACTGTAAGTCAAGGACTGACTGTACCAGTCAATCAACTGTGAGGTTCTCTTGATTTTATCCATCCTCTTTTTGCAATCCACACCATTCTTCATAAATAGCCTGGAGAATTAAGGAACTTTTCTTTCTCTTTTTAAAAAGAATTAACGTTGAAGCAAATGTGATATATTTGTCTAGATAGCCAGCAGCCCAACTCCGAAGCAAGTGGCTCAGGCCAGACTCCAGCAAATGTAAAGCAATCGATATCTCATATGGTGAAATATGAAAAGCATTAACATATATATTTTTGTTTATTTATTTATTTATTTATTAAATTTGTATACCGCCCTACTCCCGAAGGACTCAGGGCAGTGAACAGGCACAAAATAAAACACATAAATAGGAAAGTTAAAACATGATTAAAACCTAATTAAATTATTTTTGCCCGAGACAATTTAAAACTCCCAATAATTTAAAACAAATTAAAATTTGAGTTTAAAAATTTGAAAGAAGGGGAGAAAATTAGGCCAGGCCGGCCTGCTGGAATAGGAGTGTCTCTTCTGATATATATATATCAAAAGAGCTAAAACCAGATTTTTATTTATTTAATCTAATTTACGTAGCCACCCATCTAACTAAACTTTCTGATTGGGTCAGTTCCCTTTGCTGGCTAAGCCGCTGGTTGCCACTAGATGGCGCTCAAGGATTGTAAATTCATGAAAATTTCGGTCAGCACTGTATAACTTCCTAGCAGTTGAAGAAAGGGAGGGAGGGAGGAAAGGAAGGAAGGAGGGAAAAGAAAGAAAGAAAGGAAGGAAGGAAGGAAGGAAGGAAGGAAGAAAAGAAAAGAAAAGAAAAAGGAAGAGAGAAAGAAAGAAAGAGGAAACAAGGGAGGGAGGGAGGAAAGAAAGAAAGAAAGAAACAGGAAGAAAGAAAGAGAAAGAGAGAAAGAAAAAGAAAAAGAAAAAGAAAGAGGGAGGGAGGAAGGAAAGAAAGAAACAAAGAAACAGGAAGAAAGAAAGAGGAAAGTGAGAGAGAGAGAGAAAGAAAGAAACAGGAAGGAAGGAAGGAAGGAAGGAAGGAAGAAAAAGGAAGAGAGAAAGAAAGAAAGAGGGAGGGAGGAAAGAAAGAGAAAGAGGAAGGGAAGGAGGAAAGAAAGAAACAAAGAAAGAGGAAGAAAGAAAAAGGAAAGTGAGAAAGAGGGAGAGAGAGAAAGAAAGAGGGAGGGAGGAAAGAAAGAAAGAGGAAGAAAAAAAAGGAAAGTGAGAAAGAGGAAGAGAGAGAGAAAGAAAGAGGGAGGGAGGAAAGAAAGAGGAAGAAAGAAAGAGGGAAAGTGAGAAAGAGAAAGAAAGAAAGAAAGAAAAAGGAAGGAAGAGAGAAGGGGAGGAGGGGAGGAGGAAGGAAGGAGAGGAAGGAAGGAAGGGAAGGAAGGAAGAAAAAAAAAACACACAGTGGAGTACAATACTCAATTACATGTATGTACATTTATTTATTTAAAATATCGTTCATCGAATATCAGAAAAAATTAAGTCATTTCCCCCTTCTTTCTGAGCTTGGCTGCTAAGTTGCAATTGAAATCAACATAAAACAAGGCAGACCAGAAACAGGCTTGGGAAAAAAAACCCCAGGATTTTCCATGCCAAAGTTAATAGTTCATCTTTTAAAAGTTGACCTTAAAAAGCGATAAAAAAATTAACCCAGCCCTCTTGTTTTGCTGTCTGGTCTGAGTTTGACGGATCTTCCGGCATTTTTCACCCAAGAAATAAAACATAACTTTTCTGGATTTCTTTTGAATAAAGATAACATCACACACATTTCTTATTTGTGTATATTTCAGTACATGATTTTTTTTTTTGAATTGCAGAAGCCGATTAATTTTAATAAAAAGCATTTACGGGACAGGCAGGCAGTCCTTAAGTTACGAAGCTCAATTGAGCCCAACAGTTCTGTTGCTGAGCGAAGCAGTTGTGAAGAGAATTTTGCAATTTCTAATTTACGCCCTTTCTTGCCAGGGTTGTTAAGTGAATCACTGCGGTGAGCCACACCGTTACTAAGTGAATCCCCCCTCGACTTTGCCCATCAGAAAAATCACAAAAGGGAACTCCCGGAGAACACGGCAACCGTCATAAATATGAGTCAGTTGCCAAAACGGCTTGATTTCGATCCCGTGACCCTAGGGAACAACGGTCGTAAAGTGCGAAAAATGGTCGTAAGTCCCTTTTTCCGGTGCTGCTGTAACTTCGAGCGCGGTCACTAAACGAACGTCTGTAAATCCAGAACTACCTGTATTGCCCTTAATATTAAAAAAAAAGAAAGCATTTTTAAAAAAAGTTCGTTTGCTAAAACTCCACATTTTTAATGTCTCGCAATCTCACGATGGAATTAATCCGGTTGAGAAAAACAGTCCGGGGAAAAAAAATATATCTATATAAATGTATTTTCTCTTTAGCCAGGTTCTTCCGACGTAAACCAAGATTTTTATGCAGGAAAAATTTTACGTAGCAAGAACCTGGCTAAAGAGAAATACACATAAAGCCTATGAAAAGGGAAAGAAAACAAATCTATATAAATATATATATATATATAAATCTTGCAGCAAAGTCTGGTTGGAAAGATTAGCTTTAAAAGGAGGGGGAAGGGGCAGGAAAAACAGCAGCTCAACAAACAAGATAAGTGGGGCTTACGACATTAAACTCCCTTCGGCCAGAGATAAAGGAAGGGTTGCAAAAGTTTTTCGGGTTTTTTGTTTTGCATTTCCTGCTGGACCGGCCCCCAGGAAATTCAGAATTGGGAATGGCTCGCTTTAAAACTGGGATCTTTGAAAATAAGAAAACTCTAAATGGACAAGACTGTTCCCTCCCGGATCCTGGCTTGATCAGCCTCTGAACCTGGCTTGTTGTGAGCTCACGGTGAAGCTGCAAGGCCTGGTTAAAACCCAAGTGTAGGACGTTTCGGACAGAATCACAGGCTCGGAAGGGACCTCGGGAGGTCTTCTAGTCCAACCCCCCTGCTCAGTCAAGAGACCTTAGACCATTTCAATCAATCAAAATCAATCAGAATAGAGCTGGAAGGGGCCTTGGAGGTCATCTAGTCCAACCCCGCCTCCCCGTGCTCAAAGCAGACCCTCAGGTCAAAGGAAGGAGCCAAGAGCCCAGGGTTCAAATCCTCCATCCGGCTTGAGTTTGTTTTTCCAACCTTGGCAAGTTTAAGAGCCTTCAATTTCCCCCCCCAGCTGGGGGCATTCTGGGAGTCGAAGCCCACCTCTCTTAAAAAAAAATCGGGGAGGGGGAAAAACACTGCTGTATAAGCACCGGACCCCCTCCCCAAAGAAACCCCCCTCTTCCCCCCTACCCTAATTGAAAAGAGCTTCAGAACCAGCGGGGCTGGCCCACCCAGCTGGGGAAATGAGGGTCTGGGGAGAGACCCCCAGGCGGTGGGTGGGAGGGAGGATGGGGAGGGGGCGCAGGAGAGCGAGAGGGGAGACTGTGCAGGACCTGCGGCGGGCGCCCGCTTGCAAAAGCCTTCTTTTTGCCAAGGAGAGGCGGGGAGATCTTTGGGGGAGGAGGAGGAGGAGGAGGAGGAAGAGGAGGGCGAGCCCACCCACCCCCAGCTGGTCCAGGCAGGCAGGCAAGGAGAGAGGGAGGGGCAGGCAGGCAAGCAGGCGGGGCTTCCCCACCCCCTCCCCTCCCTTCTTGGCTGTCACTCCGCGCTGCTTTATAAAAACCTGCTCCGCCAAGAGCTCAATTCGGAGTCAAGCCCGATCCGCAAGAGCCGAGCCTTGCAGGCGCCCCTTCCCCATTTCGGGTGCTTCCTCCAGAGGAGGGGGGGGGCTACTCCTCCTGCCCCGAGAGACCCTCCTGTTTTTTTTGGGGGGGGTCTCCAGAAAAGAAGAGACCCCCGCCGGGGCTTTCCTGCGAAACTCACTCGGGGGGGTCTCTCCGGCTTGGTTAAGTGGGGAGGGGGAGTCAGCTTGGTTAAGTGGGGAGGGGGGGGTCTGTTGGGACGCGGGGAAGGAGGGGAGGGGGAGTCGGCTTGGCTAAGTGGGAGGGCCCCGCAGCCCAAAAAAAAAAAAGAGGGGGGGTCTCCACTCTCCAGGATGGGTTGGGGCGTCTGGGGGCGTCGCTGCTGCTCTTGGCCGGCCAGATGTTGCTCCAGACGGTCAGGGCGCTTCTGGGACGCTTCTTGCCGGCCCGAGCCCGCGATCTGACCGCCGACTGCGTCCTCATCACCGGCGGAGGACGAGGCATCGGGCGCGCCCTGGCTCGCGAGTTCGCCCGGCGCGGAGCCCGCAAGGTGAGAGGGGCTTAAAAGAAAAAAAAAGGCAGGTGCGGGGAAGGGAAGGGCTCGACCCCCCCAAGACCCTCCTCTAGGGAGCCCCCTTTTTTTAATGGGGAGGGGGTCCCCTCCCCTAATCCCGGGCCAAACAGGGTGACACCCCCCTCCCCAAATAATAAAGAAAAGTTGCTTGAAACTTGTCCCGGAAACTTCTCCAAACGCGCTTTCCCCACTTTCCCCAACTAACCGGTGAGAAGAAGGAGCCCGGGGAACGGCTTGCCACCGGATGAAGTTGCGGGGGGGACGGGGGTGGGGGTGGGGCTTCATCCCTGGAGGGTTGTTTTTTTGTTTTTGTTTTTTTTTAAAGAGAGGATGGACAGCCACCTGTCTGAATTGGTCTGGTCTAGGGGGTCTCCTGCTTGAGCAGGGGGGTTGGGCTAGAAGACCTCCCGAGGTCCCTTCGAGATCTATTCTGGTTTGGGTTGGTTAGTTGTGATCTAGGATCTCCTGTTTGAGAAGGGGGTTGGACTAGAAGATCTCCAAGATCCCTTTCAGTTCTATGCTGATTTGATCGATCGATTGATTGATTGATTGATTTGATCTAGGATCTCCTGTTTGAGCAGGGGGTTGGACTAGAAGACCTTCAAAGTCCCTTCCGGCTCTTTTATTTTGTATTTCCTTCCTTCCTTCCTTCTTTCCTTCCTTCCTTCCCTCCCTCCCTCCCTCCTTCCTTCCTTCCTTCCTTCTTGAGCAGAGGGTTAGAGTAGAAGAGCTCCAAGGTCCCTTCCACCTCTTTTATTCTGTATTTCCTTCCTTCCTTCCTTCCTTCTTTCCTTCCTTCTCTCCTTCCTTCTCTCCTTCCTTCCTTCCTTCCTTCCCTCCTTCTTTCCTTCCTTCCTTCCTTCCTTCCTTCCTTCCTTCTTCCTTCCTTCTTTCCTTCCTTCTCTCCTTCCTTCTCTCCTTCCTTCCTTCCTTCCTTCCTTCCTTCCTTCTTTCCTTCCTTCCTTCCTTCCTTCCTTCCTTCCTTCCTTCCTTCCTTCTCCTTGAGCAGAGGGTTAGACTAGAAGACCTCCAAGGTCCCTTCCACCTCTTTTATTCTGTATTTCCTTCCTTCCTTCCTTCCTTCCTTCCTTCTCCTTGAGCAGAGGGTTAGACTAGAAGACCTCCAAGGTCCCGTCCACCTCTTTTATTCTGTCGTTCTAATCCCAAACCAGGGGAACAGTTTGCCACCAGGAGTTGCGGGTGCTCCATCACTGGAGGTTTTAAAGAAGAAATTGGATAACCATTTGTCTTTAAATGCTCTGGGGGGGGTCTTCTTCTTGAGCAGGGGGTTGGACTAGAAGACCTCCAAGGTCCCTCCGAGAATGAGAACCTCATTTCTTGGAGAATGAGACCTTCAATCAATCAATCAATCAATCAATCCATGCTGATTGATTGATTGAAGGTCTCAATTAGGGTATTACTTTGGGGTTGTCTCCTTTGCACCTCAAAATAACAGATGGACAGAGTCGGAAGGGACCTTGGAGGTCATCTAGTCCAACTCCTAAACCCAAGGAGGAGACCCTACCCCATTTCTCACCGATGGCCGCCAAGTCTCTTCTTGAAAGTCTCAAGTGACACTCAGCAAATGGGGTTTTATTTTGGGGGTGGGGGGGGTGGGGGCTTTATTAAACTGTCTTGGGCCGTTTGCGGGGTACGGTTGCATCGGCCCACACGGCGTGCAAACAGGCTGGTGAAATTCAGCTTTGACTCCCGGTGACGTCGCGGAGAAGGGCAGTCAAGTCTGGACTTGAGCGAGCAAAGCATTTATTTGTGGGTGAGTGTGTAAGTGTGCGTGCGTGCCCTGGGAAGGAGGGGGGGGCAGAATCTCATACCTTTTACACATCAGAGAGATGCCTTCGATGCCGATTCTTGTTTCGGCTTGTATATGGGGGCGGGGGTGGTGGGAAAAGGGTGTGTCATCTTGTGTGTTTTTTGCCCGTCGAAAATATCTTTACGGTTGGAACCTTTGAAGTTTTTAATCGCCTAGAACCGGATTCGAAACCCCGCGGCTCGAATTAGTCCTCGACTTACGGGCCGCAATGGAGCTCCAACTTTCCCGCTGCTGAGCGAGACGGTGGTTAAAGGAGGGTTGCTTCTCATTTTGCGACTTTTCCTGCGGCCGTCGTTGTTAAAGCGAATCCCCGGGCAGCTGTTCCATTAGTCGCGCGGTGTGTCAAGCGAATTCGATTCCCCGCGGTCAGAAGGTCGCAAAAGGGGGTCGAGTGACGTGGCGACGGTCGTAAATACGAGTCGGTTGGCAGGCGCCTGAATTTTGATCACGGGGGATGCTGCAATGGTCGTAAGTGTGGGAAACGGTCAAAAGTCACTTTTTTTCAGCGGCCGTTGTAATTTCAAACGGACACTAAATGTGAACTGTTGCAGTGAGTGGTGCAGTGGCTTAGAGGTGGAACTCACAATCGGGAGGCTGTGAGTTCGATCCTAGGCAGAGGCAGATATTTCTCTCTCTGGGCACAATGAGAATATATCTGCCGAACAAAACTCCGTACTGGTAACAGGAAAGGCATCCAGCCAGTAAAACATTCAGCTCCATTCAGTTGCCCAGACTCCACCTCGCAAGGGATTATGGGGTCGTTAAATGAGGATGATGATGATGACTCAATGAACTTGTAAGTCAAGGACTAGCTGTATTCTATTCCTTGCAGGTTTTTCATGTTTCGGTGTGTAACAGCAATTTGATCTCTTTTATATTTTATATTTATATATCGTTCTTTCTTTCAAACTGCACGACGCAATCACGGACCCAGAATTTCCCATGTTTTGGGGTGTGGCCTTTCTTTACAAAATTAAAAACCGTGTGTTACAGGTAACGCTGGATTTATGACTCTGTTTCTCGTGACGGTCGTAAAGCCATCGATTTTATGACATTTTTTTCCCCGTGACGGTTGTTAAGTGAATACCATAAACCCCGTGGTCATTAAGCGAACTGACGAATCGCGACGGGCACGGATTTTGCTGAAAACCAGAACGAAACGCACGAATGTGGGTTTTCACATCGTGACTCTGAATGGTTGCTAAGTGACAGGACGTAAATCAAAGAATTTGAGGTCTAGATTTTTTTTTTTTTAAAGAAATGGAAACGGAGGAAGATTTGTACCTATAGTTAAAAATCTACCTTTCAGGAATGCAAAATGACGTTTATTTTGCCCTAAAAACCCACTTAAAATATATGAAAGGTTGGAAGGTGGAATGTTCTAACCTAAAATGCATTTTAAATTTAAAGACAATTTAGCGTGACTCAAGCCAACTTCAACCAGAGTTTTAGGTGAAAATGGTAAAATTTCTATATATTGGTCAGCTCCCTTAAAAAAAAAAATAATAATAATCCGTTTTTCGAGCAGTTGCCGGGTGCGACATCCGATTTAATTAAAAAGAAAAGAACTAGAGTTGATTTAATCTGCTTTAAATGCTTCGCATTCTTTGTGATTTAGTTCTTGGGAGGACCAAAGTCTTAGCAAAGGATTATAAAGTAGGTTTTTTTTTTCCCCCTCTCCAAGGGAAGCATAATTGCCCCAACTCGGGTTTGATAATTCTTGGAAGCTGCTTTTTTGAAAAAGGAGATTTATTCTCTCCCAAATTCTGTGTGAAGAACGATGGATAAAAATCCATCTTCGTCTCGGCTTTAAAAACGCCCCCAATGAACGCAGAGACGCCACATAGAGAGATTAACAGATTAAACAGATTAACAGATTCAGCCGTTCGTCCATTTGTGTGTGTGTGTGGGTGGAGGGTGTCGAGGTTCGTTTTTTTTCCCCTCCACCTCAAGCACAAAGCCCAGAAATGGTTTCCAAGTCGAAATAAAAGTTTTTTATGTTTAATCTGAGCAGTTAATTTAGCTAACTTCGTCGGTTTTTGCAGCCGTTCGTCCATTGTGGGGAGGGTCGAGACGGGTGGGACTTTCCTAGTGGTATCTCAACCACGTTCAGCTCTGCTTGGCTTCTGGAGACGGCCAGTTGTTGACTCCACAATTGTCGATGGCATCCCTGCATTGTGAGGGTCATCGGTGACCAGGTGCGCCTTCGTCTTGCAGATTGTCCTGTGGGGACGGACGGAGAAATGCTTGAGGGAAGCCGCGCAGGAGATCCGAGCGATGGGCACCGAGGGCCACTATTTCATCTGCGACGTGGCCAACCGGGAAGAAGTTTACCGGCAAGCCAAGGCCGTCCGGGAAAAGGTGAGTGATTCCGTTGGTCTGCGGCCCAGAGAGAAACGCTGAGATGGGCCTTTGAACCCCTCCAATGAGCCACTGGATTCCAGGTCCTTCTGGCAGAGGAATTGGGACAGGCGACAAACCTCCAGTTACAGCGAACAATAGGGGGCTGGTTGTTAAGTGGTGCGGTCATTAAAGGAAGCATTCTATGAGCGCATCTGGTTTTATGACTTTCCTTCTAATTCATAACATCTTTCCTTCCTTCCTTCTTTCCCCATTCTTCACTTCTTTCCTTCCTTCCTTCCCATCCATCACATCTTTCTTTCCTTCCCATTCATCACTTCCTTCTTTCCCTTCCATCTTTCTTTCCTCCCTCCCTTCCTCCCTCCTTTCCTTCCTTCCTCCTTTCCTTCCTTTCTTCCTTCCCATTCATCACATCTTTCTTTCCTTCCCATTCATCACTTCCTTCTTTCCCTTCCATCTTTCTTTCCTCCCTTCCTCCCTCGGCTCCTTCCTTTCCTTCCTTCCTTCCTCCCTCCCTCCCTCCTTTCCTTCCTTTCTTCCTTCCCATCCATCACATCTTTCTTTCCTTCGTTGGTCTTTTCTTTCCTTCCCATTCATCACTTCCTTCTTTCCCTTCCATCTTTCTTTCCTCCCTCCCTCCCTCCTTTCCTTCCTTCCTCCCTCCCTTTCCTCCCTTTGCTCCCTCTCTTTCCTCCCTCCCTCCTTTTCTTCCTTTCTCCCTTCCCATCCATCACATCTTTCGTTCCTTCCCATTCATCACTTCCTTCCTTCCCTTCCATCATTCTTTTCTCCCTCCCCCCTTCCCATCCATCACCTTTCTTTCTTTCTTTCCTTCTTTCTTTTCTTTCCTTCCCATTCATCACTTCCTTCCTTCCCTTCCACCTTTCTTTTCTCCCTCCCTCCTCCCTTCCCATCTGTAACCTTTCTTTCTTTCCTTCCCATTCATCTCTTCCTTCCTTCCTTCCTTCCCTTCCATCTTTCTTTTCTCCCTCCCTCCTCCCTCCCTCCCTCCTTTCCTTCCTTCCTTCCCACCCATCACATCTTTCTTTCCTTCGTCTTTCCCTCCCTGTCCTTCCTCCCTCCCTCCCTCTTCCCTCCCTCCCTCCCTCCATTCCCTTCTTCTCTTCCTTTCTTCCTTCCCTCCCTCCCTGATATCATGTGACCCCTATTTACGACCTCCTTCCCTCCTCCCCCTTTCCAGGTGGGAGATGTCACCATCCTGGTGAACAATGCAGCTGTGGTTCATGGCAAGACCCTCCTGGACAGCGATGACCACGCCTTGCTCAAATCCCAACACATCAACACCCTGGGACAATTCTGGGTACGAACCTCAGTTTTCCCTTCGGGGGGTGGGCGGGCAGGCAGGATGGCCCCTGCTCTCCTGGGTGAGGAAAAGGCCCCCTCCCCCAAATAAAGCTGGTAGGTGCATCAAATTCCTCCCAACGTCTTCCCCATTGCAGGTAGTCCTTGATTTGACAGCTCACAGCTGCGGCAAGAAAGTTCTTAAAATCAGGCAAAACTCAACCTAACCACTGTCTCTTGTGCGCGTAGTGTAACCACTGCAGTGTGTAGCAATTGCGGCGAGAAAGGAGGGGGGTTAGAAGTGGTGCAAAACCCGCTTCGCAGCTGTCTCGCTTAGCCACCACAATTTTGGTGGCTCAGTTGCGGTCGTTAAGTCGAGGATTACCTGTAATAGATTCAGGGGGTTGGACTAGAAGACCTCCGAGGTCCCTTCCAGCTCTCTTCTGATTGATTGATTGATTGATTGATTGATTGAAATGGCCTAGGGTCTTCTGCTCGAGCAGGGGGTTGGACTAGAAGACCTCCAAGGTCCCTTCCAGTTCTGTTCTGATTGATTGATTGATTGATTGATTGATATTTAATTTTAATTTAATTTAATTTAATTTAATTTAATTTAATTTAATTTAATTTAATTTAATTTAATTTAATTTAATTTAATTTAATTTAATTTAATTTAATTTCCAATTTATATACCGCCCTTCTCCCTGAGGACTCAGGGCGGTGTACAGCCAAGATAAAAAACATAGAATACAAATATTAAAACATTTAAAAATATATATAAATTTTGGCCCGAAAGTTAAATTAGATTGATTGATTGAAATGGCTCGAGCAGGGGGTTGGACTAGAAGACCTCCAAGGTCCCTTCCAGCTCTCTTCTGATTGATTGATTGATTGATTGATTGAAATGGCCTAGGCTCTCCTTCTCGAGCAGGGGGTTGGACTAGAAGACCTCCGAGGTCCCCCCCAACCCCGTGATTCCATGTTCTACCTCAGGGCTCTCCAAATTTGGCAACTTTAAAACCCGTATGAACTTCAGTTCCCAGAGTTCCTCAGCTATCTGTCTGGAACGGCCTAGGCGGGTCTCCTGCTTGAGCACGAGAGGGAGGGGTCAGACTAGAGGACCTCCGAGGTCCCTCCCAACTCTATTTTTGATTCCTCAGACCACCAAGGCCTTCCTGCCACGGATGCTGGAACTGCAGCGAGGACACATCGTCTGTCTCAACTCCGTCCTCGCTTTGTCGGCCATTCCTGGCGCCGTGGATTACTGTACGTCCAAGTCTTCTTCTTTCGCCTTCATGGAGAGTTTGACCTTGGGTCTGCTGGACTGTCCGGGGGTCAACGCCACCACGGTCTTGCCCTTCCACACCAACACGGAGATGTTTCAAGGAATACGCATCAGGTGGGTAGCTGGTTGAATTTGGGCCATGACTTAAAAAAACCGTGCGGTTTTTTTTTCCCCAACTCTGGTTAAATTACGATCTCTGGACTTCAATTCCCAGAATTCCCCCATCCAGGTTTGCTTTTGGGGAATTCTGGGAGTCGAAGTCCGAGCGTCTTATATAACGTGGCCGAAGTTGAGAAACAATGAATTCAGACGTCTTTCTCTCCATCCCTCCGAGCAATTCGGGGAAAGAAACAAAAGAATGTCGGAATTTGAAGGACTTTTCGGGCACCGGAATGGGGGTCTTGTCAGACCGAAGCTTCAGCAAAGAGACTGTCTGACATTTTCTGTCCCCCCCCACACCCCCGGATGGTGTTGGCACCCCCAAAACAGCTGGTAGGGACAGTTCAGGAAAAGATTTGCCATATTTAGAGAGGAGGGAATGGGAAGAGAGATCAAAAATGTGGCCGGATCGATACAATCCACAAAACGGACTGTTGAAAAAATACAGGTCGACGTATGACCGCGACGGAGGCCCAGAATTTATCTTTGCTCAGTAAGAAATGGGTTACGTGAGTTTTGTCCCATTTTACGACTCTTCTGGCCATGTTTCTGAGGTGAATCGCTGCAGAGGTTCAACGAGTTCCCGCACTCGTTAAATGAACCCGGCTTTCCCACGGACTTGGCCCAGCTTCCGAAAACAGGTTTTTAGCATGTCGTGTGAACGCGAATCAAAAATACAGGCAGTCCACAGCTTACGACCACAATGGAACCCAGAAATTTAGGTTGCTAAGTGAGAAATCTGTGCGTTTTGTCTCGTGAAGCGAATCCCCTGCAGTTGTTCAATGAGTCAGACGGTCGATAAGTGAATCCATCTTCCCCCTTGACTTTTGTTGGTCAGAAGGTCGCCAAAGGGGGGGGGTTTGCATGACCACTGCCACCGTCATAAATGCGAGTCGGCGGTCAAACCTCCGAATGGAAATCCACCTGAATGATGGGGACCGCTACAACGGCTGTCTGTGTGACCTCAGTGCTGTTGTCAGACTTCGATGCTATCTCAAAATAAATGAATTTCCAAACTGCCAATCTTTAAGGAAATCTTTTCTTTAATTGAGCACAGCCACCGGATCATGACTCGATGCGGACGAGACTGACCTTTTGCCCCCCCCCAATCCCTCCCTTTCCGATCCCCAAATCTCTGCTTCTCACTGGCTATCTTCCAAGTCATTCTTCAGATTTCTTGTCTCGTCATTTCCCAGGAATGTCTCCCCCCTCCTCATTTCCACGACAACCCGGCTTCAAAGGGATTTAGCAGGCAAAAGTTCAGAGCTTATCTCTCTCTCCTCTGCTCTCTATGCCAGCGTTGAAGCGCTGACAGCTGTTGTAACTTTGAACGGTCGCTAAGTTGAGGACTACCTGTAGCAGGGGGCTAGAAGTCAGGCACAGGGGGTTCGCAGGGGTTCGGGAGAACCTCTAGCTAAGATTCGGTGTAGTTGAGAGAACCCCCAAATCCCACTCCTGGCTGGCACCACCCACCCCACCCCGCACCTCCCTGGAGTCCCCACACGGCCCATTTTGGATACAGGTAAGTGTAGGGCGCGTGCAGAGGCTCGGAGAGGGTGAAAAACGAGCCTACCGGAAGATCGGGAAGGCCGGAAACGGGCCTGTTTCCATCCTCCAGAGGGCCTCTGGTGCCTGGGGAGGCCGTTTTCACCCTCCTGGAGGCTCAAGGAAAGTCTCCGGAGCCTGGGGAGGGCAAAAAAAAGGCCTCCCCTTCCATGGTGCAGGAGGCCGACTAGGCCACGCCTACCATGGCCACACCCACTCAGTAACCAGGCAAAAAACCCCTTGTTTAACTTTTCGAAGCCCACCCCTGACAGGAGGAGATGTCCTTTTTCAGCTTTGGCTTTGATTTCTCCTCCAGGTTTCCCAATCTTTTTCCTCCCCTCAAGCCGGAGATGGTGGCCCGAAGGACGGTGGAGGCCGTCCAGCGGAACCAAGCTTTCCTCCTGCTCCCATGGACTATGCACATCCTCATTTTCTTAAAAAGGTACTTGGGGCGTCAAACGCGTCTCCTGAACCGGGACTTCAACATGGCCGACATCATCCAAGCAACCAGCAGGGGAGCGGGAGGGGGGAGTGGAGGCGGGGGGTGGGGGGTGGAGATAAACCCACCGGTGTTGCAGACCCTTGGAAGCAGGGGGTGAAGTCTGCTACCGGTTCTGTGAGTCTGCTACCGAGCACAGACTCCGCCTGAGGGGTGCCCCCCTCTCCCTACAAGACCCCCCCTCCCTTCCAGACCTACTTCATTGGGGGGGGGATCCCTTCCCCAAACAGACGGTTTGGAAGCTGCTGGAACTTCCCCTCCCAGTCTTAACATGCTTGCATTTCTGGGTGGGGTTCCCTTCCTCAACCCATCCGCGGAAGCCCACTCCCCTTGCTACTGAAAGAGGGAAGGCAGCCAAGTTGTTGAAAGCTGCTGGCTGCCCGCCAGAGAAGGCTTACCGCCACCCCATTCCTTGCCGCTTCTTAAAGCTGTCCTCTCCGCATCTAAAGGAGGAGTGGGCCAGAAACGAAGCCCCCACCCTAACTTTTACCCAGCCAATGGCTGCTTCCCAACAGGAGCTTCTGGAGAACCATTGTAGGCCAAGCAGGAGGGGTCCTTCAGAGCTCATCCAGCCCTTCCCAAGACTCTTCAATTTTCCACCTGGTAGTTCTAAGGAGGGTCTCCACCATCCAAGGTCCTGGTTCTCCCAAAGGGGCTTTGTTTCCCTCCCCAAAAAAAGGCCTTTCTTGGGTCCCCCACCCCTTGAAAATGTTTTGCTTCTCCTCTGGGAAGCTTCTGAAGGACTTCTACTGGACCTCCTGAGAAGCTTCTTGAAGGAGAAGCGCCCAAGAATGTCCAAAGATGGTTTTTTGCCTTTTTGAAAACCATCTTGGGTGAGTAGGTGGCTAAGACGCTGAGCTTGTCGATCAGAAAGGTCGGTAGTTTGGCGGTTCGAATCCCTAGTACAGGTCTCCTGGGTGAGCAGTAGGGGGTTGGACTAGATGACCTCCGAGGTCCCTTCCAGCTCTTTTATTCTGTATTTCCTTCCTTCCTTCCTTCCTTCCTTCCTTCCTTCCTTCCTTCCTTCCTTCCTTCCTTCCTTCCTTCCTTCCTCCCTCCCTCCCTCCCTCCTCCTTCCTCGTTTTGCTTCCCTCATTTCTCCTTCCTTCCTTTCTTCTCCCTTTCACTTTCTTATTCCTTCCTCCCTTCCTCCCTCCTTCCTTCCTTCTCTCCTCCCTCCCTCCTTGTTTTGCTTCCCTCATTTCTCCTTCCTTCCTTTCTTCTCCACCTCCCCTCTTCCTTCCATCCTCTCCCTTTCACTTTCTTATTCCTTCCTCCCTCCCTCCCTCCTTCCTTCCTTCCTTCTCTCCTCCCTCCCTCCTTGCTTTGCTTCCCTCATTTCTCCTTCCTTTCTTCTCCATCTCCCCTCTTTTCCTTCCTTCCTTCCTCTCTCCCTTTCACTTTCTTATTCCTTCCTCCCTCCCTCCCTCCAACTCCTTCCTTCCTTCCTTCCTTCCTTCCTTCCTTCCTTCCTTCCTTCCTTCCTTCCTTCCTTCCACATTTCTTCAGTTTTTTACATTCTTCTAAGAGGTCAACCCCAACTCATCTCTCGTTTCTTTCCTGGCAGCTTCTTCCCGCAAACGGCGCTGGACGAAATCCACCGGTTCGCCGGGAGCTACCAGTGCATGAATACTTTCAAAGGAAGGACCTAAACAACACTTGTTGACCATCAGAACCTTGGTCTCCTTCCAGGGATGGGCTCCTGTTCTCCTGGGTTGCGGCGAGGCCTCTGAAGGACGGGCCAGTCCATCCACCACGGAAGGCCCAACCCACCAGGGCTCCGTTATTTTAGCTTGTGAGCAGTTTAGAGATGTTCCTCAGCTTGGAGGCATCTCAGAGGGGTTCCATCACTTTGTTTTTTGGAGTCTCCCGGATGACCGAGGAAGGTCCGTTTTGGCTTCCACCACACCACATTTCCAGGCAGATGATGGCTCTCCTCGAGGTCCTTCTTTTGAAGGAGAAGGGAGCTTGGGTTGTCCTCTGCTGGTCCATCTTCACAGGAGATGTTCTAATTGAGAGGGCCTTCGAAGTTTCCATTCATTGGGATCTTACAGCCAAGCTGCCTCCAAACCACCACTGAAGAGCGATGAACGTTACGTGAACTTGGACGGAAACAGACTTCGGATGGTTCCTGGACGACTTCTCTGCCGTTGGGAGAGACCCAACCTACGTTTTCAAGTCGCGTAGACCCACATCCTCCGTCTGCGATGGTCGAGATGGGACGCTTGACCCCCCCCCGATGGAGACCTTCTCAGCTATTTGGGCCTGACTGGAGCAAGCTGGTGGGGCCAAACCCACAGGAGGAGAGGACCAGGCTGTCTCCTGCCTTGGACGGAGGGGGGGAGCGGGGTCAGACTAGACGATCTCCAAGGTCCCATCCAGCCCCTAAGAGCTCTGTAAATCTACAGGGAATTATCCATAAATCCAGGAAATCTTTCTTAAGAGTGTCTCGGCTTTTTGGCTCGTCGTGAAGAGCAAATCGGGGCGTGTGTGTGTTTGTACGTGTGCTTACAAATAGTCAAAGTTAGTCCTCGGTTTACGACGTTGCTGAGTGAGAAATCCGTTAAGCGAGCTTTCCTTAACGGAATCACTGTCCAATTGTGAAAGGAAGGGCATATCCGAGACCATAATCCCCGGATCAAACTTATTGGAGCTTGGTTTACTGCTCCGGGGGTTCCCTCTCCGTTGAGACGGACGCTCGCCAGGGGTCTTCCCACCTGTCTCTCGCCCGGTGGAGGAACAGGTTAGCCCGCCCGGGTGAAACGTTCAAACACAACCCCCCCCCTCAATGCTTGGCCGGCCCGGCCGGCCGCCTGTTCCCTGGGGCTAAATTTATCGGCTGTTTGGCTAACCCTGCTCTGAACTCCAGGCTGTGGCTCACGTGGGACGAGGGGTGGGGAGGGGAGGGGAGGGGGTGGGGAAGGGGGGGCAAGCCCTGCTTGGATTGTCTGCTCACCCTTTTGACTTGTAAGGGAAGAGTTGCAACTAGGAGGAAGGAAGGAAGGAAGGAAGGAAGGAAGGAAGGAAGGAAGGAAGGAAGGAAGGAAGGAAGGAAGGAAGGAAGGAAGGAAGGAAAGAAGGAGTGTGTTTGTGAGAGAGGGAGGGAAGGAGGGAGGGAAGGAAGGAAAGAAAATATGTGTATTTGTGAGAGTGAGGGAGGGAGGAAAGGAGGAAGGAAGGAAGGAGTGTGTTTGCGAGAGAGGGAGGGAAGGAGGGAGGGAGGGAAGGAAGGAAAGAAGGAAAGAAGGAAGGAAAATATGTTTATGTGTATATGAGAGAGGGATGGAGGGAGGGAAGGAGGAAGGAAGGAGAGAAGGAAGGAAGGAAGGAAGGAAAATGTGTTTGTGTGTATGTGTGAGAGAGGGAGGGAGGAAGGAAAGGGAAGGCGAGAGAGAGAGAACCAGAGAAAAAGAAAAAAAAGACTGAAAGGAAGAAAAAGAAAGAAAAGAACAGGAAAGAAAAAAAGACAAAGAAAAAAGGCAGACAGATAAAGGAGGGAAGGAAGGCGCGAGAGAAAGACAGAAAGAAAATGAAAAAAAAAGGCAGAAATAAAGAAAAACGACAGACAAAAAGAAAGGAAAAAAAGAAGACGGAAAGACAAAGAAGAAAAAGAAAGGAAGAAAAAGACAGGAAAGACAAAAGACTAGATAAACAGACACAGGAAGGGAGGAAAGAGAGAGACCGAAAGAAAGAAAGAAAAGAAAAAGGGAGGGGAGGGCCATCCGGAATGGAGGGTGTGTGTGGGTGGGGGGGGGGGTAGTAGTAGGGAGGGAAAACCCTAGGACTAGCAAATCCATTGTGTTGTTGCTGACAGGCCGAAATTCTTACTCCACACTTTTGCTGCCAAGTCCCTTCTGCCACTCCATCCATCACGGACGGGAGGGTCACCAGCGGGTGAAAAAAACGCAGCTCCGGCTCGTCCGGCTATTTTTGGCTACCCGAGATAAATGGGGCAGGAACCCTTGGTGGGGGGGGGGGGGGGGAGAGGAGGAGGTGGGGGAGACCTCTTCGTACCCTCATTAAAGTGTCAATCAAAGAGAGTAATGGGTCAGGAGTGGGGGGTGGGGGGTGGCATTGCTTGCTCCCAGCTGGCTGGCATTTCCCAGGAACCCAGGCCTGTCCTTGCAGGGGGGGGGGTTGGGGGGGGCACGGATTGGGGGGGGCTGAGGGGTCGGAAAAAAGTATGACGGGCATGGCTTGGTTGGGGAAGGGTTCAGATTTCCCCCTTCTGCTTAGCAAACTTTCACACGTAACGCAGAAATGGTGCTGGGGTTTATTTTTTGGGGGGTGGGCAATTTATTTATTTATTTATTTATTTATTTATTTGTTTGTTTGTTTGTTTAAATTTCTATACCGCCCTTCTCCAATATAGGACTCAGGGCGGTGAACAGCCAAAGTAAAAACAAGACATACAAAATCTAAAAACTGTTTAAAATAATTAAATATTTTGGCCGTAATTAAAACAATTCCAATTTAAAATCAGTTTAAAATTTAACTCAAGCCAGCCCAGTAGAGGCATTAAGAGAGGGATAATTTCAATATCCCCCCAAAAAGTGGGGCTCTATGGCTGCACAGGTGAGGCCACACACCTGCGTCCCAGTTTGGAAAGAAAAAGGATGTTGAGACTCTGGGGGGGAAGAGCGCAGAGAAGGGCGAACGAGAGGATTTAGGGGGCTGGAGGATGAAAACATACGAAGGAGGGTTGCAGGAATTGGGGGTTGGCTGGTTTAACGAATAGATAGATAGCAGTCTTCCAATATTTGGGTGGGGGGCTGCCATGGAGAAAATAGGGGGGGGGACAAGTTATTTTCCGAAGCACCGGAAAGCAGGACAAAGAAGCAACGGATGGAAACTAACCCAAGGAAGAGAAGCAACTTGGAACGAAGGAGGAATTTCTCGACACTGAAAACGATTCATCAGTGGAACAACTTGCCACCAGAAGTTTGTTATTTGTTCTGTCAATGGCTTTCTTTCCCTTTGCATAGTAGTACTTTTAACCTCCACCCCCCACCCCAAATTTGGGAGCCAAAAGCAATACAGAAGAACAGAGTTGGAAGGGACCTTGGAGGACATCTAGTCTAACCTGTCCTGCTCAGACAGGAAGGGCCTATACCATTTCAGATAAATGGTTGTCCAATCTCTTCTCGAAAGCCTCCAGGGATGGAGCATTCGCAACTTCTGGTGGCAAGTTGTTCCAGGGGTTAATTGTTCTCAAGTGTCAGGAAGTTTCTCCTTCGTTCCAGGTTTCTTCTCTCCTTGATGAGTTTCCATCCGTTGTTTCTTGTCCTGCTTTCTGGTGCTTTGGAGAAGAGGGGGACCTCCTCTTCTTCTTTGGGGGCAGCCCCTCAAATATTGGAAGATGTCATCGTGTCCTTCTTTTCATCAAACTAGCTGGAATTTTTGGGGAAGGGACAAAATAATAATAATAATAATGGGGGAAAGGAAGGTATTTTAAGCGAGGAGTCTTGGCTACGCTCTGTTTACTCACTTAGTAATGAGGTGGAGATGCCAATGTCAACACAAGAATGTCCAGCAAAACAATTCTTGCCGGAATGGTTATTTTACAGAAATGCAGCGAGTTTTGGCCGTTGGCTCGTGGCCGCCTCTTATCCGACGGCTGCCAAAAGCGGAATGCATCCCCCCCCGATCCCTCCCTGGCGATCACTACTTTTTTGGCTCTCCGGATGAATTCTTTTGCAGGTATGTTCGATCCCAGGCGCGAGACGTCCTGTTCTTTTTTTTGGCTTCGCGATGCTGGTGGCGGAGACTTGCCAAGTGCCTGTTGCGGAGGAGCAGCAGGAGTCGCGGAGGGGGGGGGGAAACGGAGGGTCTGGTCCTCTTTCGGTACCAGCTGGCTGGCCTCGGCCTGGCACGTCAGCCTGAGTCGATGGATTGGAACAGAGCTGAAAGGGAGGTCTTCTAGTCCAGCCCCCTTCTCGTTTTATCCTGTCCCACTCTTCCAAAATCCAGCCTTCTCCTTCTCGTACCTGGAGACTGTCTGTTCGAGAAACACGCCCGCCTACCTTAAAATGAAGCTCTCCACCTGCGAAGTTGCCGATTGTCCAGGCCGGCAGCTTTTTTTTTCTGGGGGGGGGGGGGAAGGGGCTCTCCCCCCATTTCCGAAGATGCATTCCGAAGTTCTGCATTCTTTCCTACCTCCTACCCCTTCACCACCACCGGCCACGTTACGTCAAAGTCGACTACTGTGGAAATAACCCAGCGGTGGGAATCATCCGGTTCGGATGTTGATTTTAATCTGGTCCGCCGAACCGGTTGTTCCAAGGACTGGCTGACCCCGCCCACCCCGGCTCTCCCCTCCCGGAAGTCTCCACATGGCCCGTTTTGGATGCCAAGTAAGTGCAGGGCGCAGGTGGAGGCTCTGGAAGGGCGAATTCCGGAAACGGCCCTATTTCCAGCCTCCGGTGCCCGGGGGAGGCAGTTTTTGCCCTCCTGGATGCTCGAGGAAAGCCTCCGGAGCCTGGGGAGGGCGAAAACAACCCCGCAACCCACTGTGGTACAGGCGGCTGAGTAGGCCACGCCCTCCCCCCCAGCAACCAGGCAGTGAAGTGGTTGCTGAAATTTTTCAATCCCACCCCTGAAATAACCGCAAGATTGCAAGAAAAGCCGTGGTGTGTGTGTGTGTCGGTTTTTTTGTTTCTTTTTTAATGAATCCTCAGGATCAAGATTTGCAAATATTACATTTATAAACCGACGTTCTCGTTCGGTCTCCTTAAAACTCCTCCCACCCGCTCACCTCGTCTGGGATGCCGGAAAGGAAGGATTGAGCGGGGGATCCTCTCCCAACGCAGAGAAATCAGCACCCCCCACACCACCCGTCTTTGGCCCCCAGATGCCAAAATAGAGACCCCCCCCCACACCCCCACGATTCTGACCAGGGATGGAGGCTGAGGGTCCTGTCCCCGTCTACCCCCCTTGTTTTTCAAGACATCCGGCCTGCCTCTTTGCCGCTTCCAGCGAAAGGAAGGAAAAATAGAAATAAAAGTGGCTTCCCCTCCCTCCCGCAAATTGCTCAAAATTCAGTGCAATATAACTTTTTTTTCCTATCATTTCTTTACACGGAAAAAAAAGAACTTTTGTACAATCTCGACGGCGTGTGTGATAAAGTGTGCAGATAGATGCACATTGTCTACACATCATACACACACACACACACAAGTATACATATATATATATATATATATATATATCTCACACTATATATATATATACACACACACACACAAATGGTTAAGAAAATATCACGGTTTTTTTTTTTTCCTCCTAAGGGGTCTCGGCTGTTGGTGTAAGATTGGGGTTTTTTTTTTCTTTTTGTCCTGCAGAGTTTTTTGGGCTTCTGTGCCTCGCCCGAAACTTTCTTAGGGGCTCCGAATCTCCGAGGGTGAGCCGAGGGTGTGATGGAGGGGCAGGGCGTGGCCCACATTTTCTCGGACATTTTCTCTGGGTCAGGAGTCCAGTTCTAACTGTTCGTGGTGTTCGCCGGACCTCAGCATGAGCTGCTGTTCGTAGAAAAGGCTCTTTGCATAGTTGATCTCTTGACAGAGGCGGACAGCCACGTCCTCGGCTGAGACGTGGACCTGCGGGAAAAAAAAATGAAATGACCACGGACGCTTAAAAAAAAAGAAAGAAAGAAAAGAAAAACCAAAGTCTCCTGTTTGAACAGGGGGCTGGACTAGTAGACCTCCAAGGGTCCCTTCCATATTCTGATTGATTCAATTATTGATCGATTGATTCTGTCGTGGGACAGAAACGTTGGGGCTTCAAACGGCGGCCATAAACCGAGTTACTGGTTTGATAAGGCCCCAGATTAAACCCTAAAATAATTGGTTTTTAATAATACCGAAGCAAACTCAAAACGCCGAACCCTGAAAAGTAATTTGTCTCGCTTAGCGAGGGAAAATTTTCAGCTCAGTGACGGTCGGTCGTAAGTCGAGGATTACCATGTAACCAGCGTTTTTTTTTCCCCAAAACCCTCCAGTGTCAAATAATTTCAATCGAAGCAGCAGCAGCATCACCACCACCAAATTAAAACCAATTTATCCGAGAGACACCGCTCACCATGGGCTTCTGATGCGACGGGCCGGGCATGGCGACGCCGCTGGCCGAATTGACCGCTTTCTTGGTCAGCTGGACGTAAACCTGTCCGTGATCCCTGGAGATAAGGCAGTGGTAGAGGTCGTCGTATTTGACCTCCAGGAAGATGGCCTCTCGGTCCATGGCGTCCCCGCTCTTGAGGAAGTAAACCGCTTTGGAGGAGATGACGACGCCGTAGCCGTCTACGTTCTCCACCGCGATGAAGCTGGAAAGGAAGGAGAGAAGGCAGGAGGGCTCATTTTTAGACACTGTTAGATGAACAGAGTCGGAAGGGACCTTGTACGTCATCTAGTCCAGGGGTCCCCCAACATTTCGGACCTCAGGGACCACTAAATTCATAATTTTAAATCCCGCGGACCACTAAGATGATTTGCCTAATGACCGGCTGGGTGGGTGTGGTTAGGTGGTCATGGGACTGGGTGGGCGTGACCAATTCGATGTCACTCACGTCGAGGGGCGCCTTGCCAGACTCTACTCACCCCTGAGCAGGGGGTTGGACTAGAAGACCTCTAAGGCCCCTTCCAGGATTCAATGGAATCATTGTGTGATTCAAACTGGTTATGTTTTGCTCGCGTCCGGCTTCCCAACTGGCTGACGTCCATTTTTCCGATCGGGATTGGCCGCCAGACCTCTCCATGACCCTTACGACGTCTCCGTTTGCCAGTTTTTTTTTCCCCCAATCCCACTGATTGCAAAATCCAGAAATCATTCCCAGCGAATGCAACCTCCAAAGTCAAAGCATCCGATAAAAAGCCAAGGAGTTAAAAAAAAGAAAAGAGAAGAGAAGAGAAGAGAAGAAAAGACAGAAAGAAAGAAAGAAAGAAAGGAGAAGCAACCACATCGACGGAGAATTTATGCCTCCAAAACTCGGGACCGCCTCCGGCAAAAGTCACACACACAGAAAACATACATCAGGAAGTAATTGAATTACTCAGCAAATGTTTTTCAGAAGTTGAAACGGGGAGCAGCAATGTGGAATCACTTAGAATCACGGCATGGAGAGCAAGATATTTAAAAAAAAACAAAACTTCTTAAAAAGGTTTAACTCTGAACAAAAAAAAGGTCGGTTTGAAAGGCTCGCTTGCTTTGCGTCTTGGAATGCTCGCACAGCGGCGATCGCGCGACTCCAAAAGGGGGCTGGGTTTTGGATTGCGCGAGTGCTGGGGACACGACGGTCGTTAAGACGAGGACTGCCCCCCCCCGGGGTACTTACAACTCCTCCTGGAGGTTGTCCGTCAGCTTGAAGAGTATCTCCTGCCCTTCCGCTTGGCTGCCCGAGTAGCGGGGCAGGAGGCCTTGGGGACTCCGGCAACACCGCGGCCTCCGTATCCGCTCCGCCTGCGTCCTGTCAATCAGAGGAGAGGAAGAACGGGGTCATTCCGGGTGGGAAAAGAGAGACGGAACCGGCCGTTGGGTTAAGGGGTCCAAGGCCAGCACCCGTCGGTCCAATGACAGGTAGAGGGCTTGAGTTTTCAACAGTTCGTTTAGTGGCTGTTCGAACTTAGAACGGCGCTGGGAAAAGGACCATTTTTTGCACTGACGACCGTTTGCGGCATCCCTGTGGTGGCATCGCCCATTTTCTCTCTCTCTCTCTTTCATCTATTTAGGTATCTGGGTATCCCCACCTTTCTCCCTCCCTCCCTCTCCATCCATCCATCCATCCATCCATCCATCCTTCTCTCTCTCTCTCTCATCAATCTATCATCATCTCTCTCTCATCTATGATTTATATCTATCTATCTATGATCCATCCATCACCTCTCTCTATCATCATCATCTCTCTCATCTATGATTTATATCTGTCTGTCTGTATCTATCATCCATCCATCCATCCGTCCGTCCATCATCTCTCTCTCATCAATCTATCATCATCTCTCTCTCATTGACGATATCTATCTATCTATCTATCTATCTATCTATCTATCTATCTATCTATCCATCCATCCATCCATCCATCCATCCATCCATCCATCCATCCATCCATCCATCCATTCATGGGGCCCAGTGGTCAAAATCCAGCATTGGCAGGCTAACTCCCTGCTCACTGCCGGCAGTTCGATCTTAACTCAGTCTTCCGTCCTTCCGAGGTGGGTCAAATGAGGAACCCAGATTGTTTGGGGGGGGGGGAGGCAAGAGGCTGACTCTGTAAACCGCTTAAGAGAGAGGGCCGTAAAAACACCCCGAAGCGGTATATAAGTCTTAAGTGCTCTTTAGTAGAGAGAGGCAAAGAAGAGAGGGCCGGCCTCTGACTAGGAGACGACTCTGTTTTGTTCTGTCCTCTGGCACGGTCTGTCCTCTGGCACCCTACCCACCCGCTTGGCTGGCTACCCACGCTCCCCCCCGGTAACTCCCCCTCCCCTCTTCCCAGTTCACCCAGAGTAGCATCCAATTCTCCCCGCGCAAAAAATCTTCGCTTCCTTCCAGGGGTGGAAATCACAGTTCCAAAGCCAAGGAACAGGATCCATCACAATTCAGGGAAGGAAGGGGGGAGGGAGGGAAGCAGGCACAACTCGAACCCGGGATAAGGCCAGCGAGAAAGCACGGCACAACCCCACAGCCTTCTCCTTTCAGGCCCTGCCAATCTGGCTCCCCGAGTCGCCTTTGGCAGTCGCTAAGCGGAGCGTTTAGGACTGGTCTGTATTTGGAGCTCCGTGGCGGTCTCTTAAAAACGCTTTTGCCAAAAGGCAGGAAAATTCTTCCCCCTTTTTTTTTTGCATTGCTTGGGAGCCCCACATAGATATTTTGCAAGCACAAAACGGCCCAAAGGAGGCTGTTGTGTATCTGAGAAGCACCAGTAACACAACGGAGTCTCGCAAAGAGACTCCTTCACCCCCCCTTCCTTTCTCACAATTGTTAAGCGCAAATTCTTTGGCAGGGATGATGTTGAATGTCCTGTATCCTTCCTTCCTTTTGGGTCTTAAATTATACACCAGATCATCGAATCTGTCTCTCTCTCTCTCCCTCTCTTTTCAAAATCTTAAGAAGCTTCCCTTTCTGCGGGTAGTCCTCGACTTACGACGACAAACCGAGCCCTCCGGACGTTTACGCCGCTGAGTGAGAAATCCCTTCGGCCCCCATTTTAGGATAGAGTTGGAAGGGACCTTGGAGGTCTTCTAGTCCAGCCCCCTTGCCTAGGCAGGAAACCCTACACCCCACTTCAGACGAATGGTTTATCCGTTTTATGACGGTTCTTGCGAAAGGGAATCACGGCAGCTGGTTCATTGACTCACACGGTCGCTAAGTGAATCCGGCTTCCCCGGTGACTTTGCAAAAGGGGACTGCGTCTCTCTCTCTCTCACACACACACATACACACCTCCGGGACACTGCGACCGTCATAAATGCGATTCGATAGCCAGGCGTCTGAATTTCGTTCAACCCCAGCTCTTAGAAACATATCATAGGTTAAATCTTTGACGTGCCACTGTTTGTTTAGTGACCGCTTAAAAGTTACAACGGCACCGGAAAAAAAAGAAAAAGGAAACTTAGGAGGACTGTTCTTTCACATTTATGACCGTCGCTGCGTCGAAATTCAAACGCTTTGCCATTGGTTCGTATTTATGACGGATGCAGAGTTCCTGGACTTACGTGATCCACTTCTCAGAAGCAAAGTCAATGGGGGATTCGCTCAACGACGGTGGGGACGAACTCAAAACAACTGCAACGATTCGCTTAACAACGGTGGCGAGAGAGGCCGTTAAAACGGGGCGAGGCTCACTTAAAGCGACGTTTCACTTAGCAGCGTAAACGTTGGCCTTCCGTTGTGGTCGTAAGCCGAGGAGCACCTGTATTTATGGTTTCTAAAGCATTCCGCGACGTCTTGAGATCCAGGATTAGAAATTAAAAAATATATCTCATTGTGATATCGTGTGACAAATTCTTGGGAGTTAAAAGTCCGCAGCCTGGTTCAATTTTCCCCCCAGCTGATTTGTTTGTGATATAAACTGTGTTTTTAATTCTTTTTTTTCTCCCTTTTCTTTTCTCAAACCTTTGCAACTTTTAATATCCGATTAGACGGGGATTATTTCTGATGATTTATGCTCTCCCGAACATTTTGGATTTAATCCCTTTTATTTTGTTTGTTTGTTTGTTTAACGGAGGGTAGCAAATTCGAAATAACCCAGAAGCGGAGGCATTATTTCCAGCACAATATATGGTATTTTTGTTTTGTTTTTTTTAAACAGGATTATTTAGGTCAGGTCTTTTCGCAGTAGCAAAACGGGGAAAAAAAAAACGACGTGCAAAAATTAGAGAGTGACAGGTGGGATTATTTCTTGACTTGGCCAGAGGGGGGAAAAAGACGAGAAACTTGAAGACTTCTGTTGCAGGCTTAACCAGAGGAAAATGGACTATTTTGGAAGGAATTTTTGAGGGGGCCGAAAAAAACCCACCAAATCTCCCACAGGGCATGTCTAACTGGATGCAACACAACCTGTGCAGCTACATTTTTCACCCAGCGTCCTCGTTTTTTTTTTTTGTAAAAGAAAAAAAAAAGATTATAAACAGGCCGCGACTTTCACAATCTTCTTCCAACAGACTGAATTAAAGCGCAGGGTTGCCGAGTTTTGAGGTTAATCCTCGAGTTACCACCCCGCCAACCGAGCCCCCCCCCCAATTTCGGCGGCTGAGCGAGAAAAAAAAAATTGGTGAAAAGGGGAAGTTTCCGCCCCGTTTTTTTTTAAACGACATTCCCCTGGCCACCGTTGTTAAGCGAACCGCCGCGGGTGGGGGGTCAGCGAGTAAGCGGGTCGTTCGGCGGATCTGGCTTAATTCCCCTAAAGGGGATGGCATGTCACCTCCTCCTCCTCCCCACCCAGGACAAACTGTGACGGTCGTAAATACGAGCCTCTGAATTTTGGGAGGCTGCGACGACGGTTGTTAAGCGTGGAAAAAAAAAACTTGGTTCCAAGTGGTTGTAAAAGTTGGAACTGTCGCTCCCACGGACCGTCGCAACTTGAGAACGAGCGGTGAAAGGATCGTCTATCCCATGCCCCACTGCCAGGGGGCCCTGAGAGGAGGAGGAACATGTGTATGTATGTGTGCCAGACATCAATGTCCCTCATTGTTTTCCCTCTAAGGCGGCTTTTTTGCGGCTGAGAATCGGAAATAAAAGAATAATTGCAGGTTTCCATTTTTTTGGGGGGGGGAGGGGGGGAAACGGCGAGAACCAGCCAGAGCCGGGGGGGGATCCGTTACGTGCTGTGCGAGAGGGTTAATTCGCAGAGCCTCGACTCGCTCTAAACTTTTGCCCTCTGGATATGTACTCGTTGGCGGCCGTACAAAACCCCGAGTAGCATTACACACGCCTTCACACTGTAGTTCAACCGCCGGTCAACGCCGCAGCCTGGCTACCCGCCAGTCCGCAATCAATGGGGATGAAACTTTCCTTTTTTTTCCACCATCCCCCTCCTTCCATCATCATCACAGCAGAGGTCAGATCGGCTCTCCTCCCGATTTGTCGGGGTGGGATTGGGGGGTGGGGGGGGTTAAATTGATGCACCCCGAGCTGCAGTTCTGGGTTGGGGGGGGGGGGGGGGGGGGGCTTTGCAGCCTTGTGAAGAAGGAGACGTGCATGGCAAGAGCTGCGAGGAGGCTGGGGACTCCAAGGGAGGAAAAGAGTTCAGGAGAAGGGCAGAAGGACAGAGAGAGGGGAAATCTATGGAGGTGGGAGGGGGAGGGAAAGAGACCCTCCCTCGGCGGCAAAGGGGGACCCGCAGGTCAAGGCACGGGCTGGGGGGCTGCGAACTGCTGAAAAGCAGCAGCTACGGGAGGTGTGAGACTCCTGCGGGGGTCAGTGAGTGGCCTTCCGTCCACGAGCGAGCGGGATATGCACCAAAGGCCCATGGGAGATATGTATGTTTGCAACGGGAAGAAGCAGGGAAAAGCCGCCTGGGGGCTCTCTCTAGGTCCGACCCACCTCGGAGGATTGTTGTTGCGGGGCCAAAGAAAGGAGGTGCATCGGATGCGTTTGCCTCTGTGAGTCGTTCGTGAAAATAATATAAAAGGAAGGAGGAAGGAAGGAAGAAATGGGAAGGAAGGAAGGAGAAAAAGGAAAGGAAGGGAGGAAAAAAGGGAAAATAAAAAGAAAGGAAGGAGAAAAGGAAGGAAGGAGAAAAGGGAAGGAAAGATGGAAGGAAGGAAGGAGAGAAACGGAAGGAAGGAAAAAAGGAACGAAAGGAAGAAGGGAAGGGAGGAAGGAAGAAAGGGAAGGGAGGGAGGGAGGGAAGGAAGAAAGAAAGAAAAAGAAGAAAGGAAGGAAAGAAGGAAAGAAGAAGAATGAAAGAAGGAAGGAAGGATAAAAAGGGAAGGAAGGCAGGAAGGGAAGAAAAAAGGAAGGAAGGAAAGAAAGAAAGAAGAAAGAAAGGAAGAAAAAGAAAGGAAGAAAAGCCACAGAATATGGAGGGGGTTGCCCACCCATTGCAAAGAACCAGCCGATCAGACTGACCAACATCTGGCCAACATATTCCAAGGCCCTATTCACAAATGCAAGACATTCCACGTTCCGATTTCTACGCCTCTCTCTACAGAACCGTAAATAAAACAGCACATTTGAGACCTCCGCTGTGCACCGCGTGCCAGAGTTTCTGGAAAGGCGAAACCCGCACGGATATTCTTTCCCCAAGGAAGCGGGGGGGGGAAACACCCCCCCCCTTGCCCCAGTTCTTCCCTAAGCCCCAGGAATGAAGAAATCACACGACTTCAAATCTCGCTCATTTTGGGCCACGTCACGTGGGGGGGGGGGGAAATTCACTGGAGAAAGCGATTGTGTTGGGAAAAATAAATAAATAAATAAATAGAAAGAAAGAAAGAAAGAAAGAAAGAAGGAAAGAAAGAAAGAAAGAACACGATGAGGTGGCACAATTAATTCGGAGGAAAGTCGGAGCAGAGAGAGAGATTTTTTTAAAAAAATAAATAAATAAAAATCAGTTTTAAGATGGGAAGGGGTGCAGAGACCCGCCCCCCCCGCCCCCATAGGACTTCCTTTCTCTAAACTTAGCCATACCCGATCCCTGAAAATGTTCTTTATACGTTTTAAGCCTCCGAGCTTTTAATCGTCTTAATTGCTGATGATTAGAGGGTTGGACCGTACAATGAACGGGTTGCAGGAACCGGGTAGGGCCGGTCTAGAGAAAAGAAGGACTGGAGAGGTGGGGTGGGGGGGGACACACACACACGTGATAGCAGGATTCCAGTATTTGGGGGGGGGGGGGGGGCTGCCACAGAGAAGAGGGGTGGGGGGGTGTGTCCACCTGTTCTCCAAAGCCCCTGAAGGCAGGACGAGAAGCAACGGAGGGAAACTCACCAAGGAGAGAAACCACCTGGAAATAAGGAGAAATTTCCCCCGAGAAGAATTAACTGGCGGAACAGCTTGCCACTGGAAAAGTTGTGGCTGCTCCATCACTGGAGGCTTTTAAGAAGAGATTGGACCACATTTTGTCTGGAATGGTCTAGGGTCTCAGGGGGTTGGACTAGAAGACCTCTGAGGTCCCTCCCATCGCTCTTCTGAGGGACGGATCCTGGCCGAGTTTTTTTTTTCTGCACAACTTTCTAGAGCCTCTCGTGTTTGGGGGCCGTATTATTCCCAGATCTTCACCCTCATCCTCAATTGTGTGTGTGGGGGAGAAGTAGGGAGGGGCGGTGGTTTATGGCGCCCGCAGGGGTCAGCCCAACCCCACGAACGGCGGTTTCCCAAGCGTCGTATCCTGGAAAACCGGGGAGGAAAGGCAGGTTGTGCTACAATGAGGATTCTTTGGCTGAACTCTACTTGAACCGAGAAGCGTATCACTAACAATGATGCAGTGATTACCTGTTTAAGGAGATGGGGAGGGGGGGTTTGCCTTCCCCCCCCCGGCCCCTCCCTTCGGCCCCCCCCTCCTCCTCCTCCTCCTCCTCCTGACCTGTCTTTCATCCTTTGGCTCTTTGGCGTTTCCCTTCGCACACTTCCTCTTCGCCCACAAAAACCAAAAAAACAACAAGGGAGAAAAAAGAAAAGAAACTCCAAATGTCTGTTTGCACACCAGGGCACACACCCAAGTTGGCAAACAACCTTGACTGGCGCTTAAATTTTTTATTATTTTATTTTTATTTTTATTTTTTTTTTGGGGGTAGGAAACTGCAGAACCTGAAGTTGAGGTTAAATTAGGGACAGAAAGGGCGGCTCGGCATGGGTTCGTTTAACAGTAAAATTTATTACTGCCGGTTCTGTGGGCGTGGCTTGGTGGGTGGGGCGGGGTTTAATGTGACCGGGTGGGCGTGGCCAACTCTTTTTTTTTTAAAAAAAACTTTTTTTTCCTTCCCCCCAATTTTTTTTTTAAAATTTTTTATTTCTCATAAACACATTTTACACGTACAGATCATTTCCGTCGTTTTTCATTCATCTTTTTTCTTTTTAACTTTCTTCTTTAATTTTTGCTTTTTCGGGGCTGGTCTTTTAAAACTTTTTTAAAGCATTTTTTTTTTTTTTTACAACCTATTCGGGCGAATAGGTTGCAAAAAAAATGATTTTAAAAAGTAAAAAAGAAAAAAAAGACGATCGCGCGGCACAGCTGTGATTGATGGAGACCCCCCCCTTTAAAAAAAAAAAACTTTTAAAAAGCATTTTTACTACTGGTTCTGGAGAACCGGTAGTAAAAAAATGCCTAAAAAGTTAAAAAAAAAAACTTTAAAAAAATTTTTTTTAAAGCATTTTTAACTACCGGTTCCGGAGAAAGAGAGAGGGAGAGAAGAAGAGAGGAAAAAAAGAGAGAAAAGAGAGAGAGAGAGAGAGAGAGAGAGAGAGAGAGAGGAAGAGAGAGAAAGAGAGGGAGAGAGAAAAAGTGAGAAAAGAAAGAGAGAAAGAAAAAAGAGACAGAGAGAGAAAGAGCGAAACAGAGAGAGGAAGAGAGAAAAAAGAGACAGAGAGAGAGAAAGAGAGGAAGAGAGAGAAAGAGAGAAAAGAGACAGAGAGGAAGAGAGAAAAAAGAGAGGAAGAGAGAGAGAGAGAGAGAGAGAGCAAAACAGAGAGAGGAAGAGAGAAAAAAGAGAGGAAGAGAGAGAAAAAGAGAGAAGAAAGAGAAAGAGAAAGAGAGAGAGAGAGAGACAGAGAGAGAGAGAGAAAGAGCGCGATTGGGAAATAAGCTGTAATTAACCTCTCAGCAAATTTATTTCCCAAGCACAATGTCTGCAGATTGAACCCCCCAACCCAAGGAGGTTGCTGACTCAGCCTGAGCAGCTAAATTTGGTTTTTAATCCAGGTTTGTAATTGGAGCAGAGAAGTAGCCAGGGGTTTTGTGTTTGCAACTCCGGGTCAGAGGGGAAAAAAAGAGAGAAAATAGAAAATAGTTTGCTCCTTTGGCCAAAAGTTTTGGAAGGACACAGGTCTCCCCACGTCAGATGCAGCCACTAAGTTCAATACAGGAGTCCCAACGAAGTCAAACACCCTCCCCACCCCTGGGGAATAGCTGCCTGGGCTAGTGTTCCTCAACTTTGGCTCCTTTTCAATCAGAATAGAGCTGGAAGGGGCCTTGGAGGTCTTCTAGTCCAACCCCCTGCTCAAACAGGAAACCCCAGACCATCTCTCTCTCTCTCTCATCTCTCTCTCCCATCAATCCATTATCTGTCTGTCTGTCTGTCTATCTATCTATTCATCTCATGCATCTATCATCTATTTATCATCTATCTATCTATCTATCTATCTATCTATCTATCTATCTATCTATCTTTCTCTTTCTTTCTTTCTCCTCCCTCCCTCCCATCTGTCAGTCTACCTCCCCCACTATCTTTCTTCTCTCCCTCCTTCCCTCCCATCCATCCATCTACTATCTATCTATCTATCTATCTATCTATCTATCTATCTATCTATCTATCTACCATCTATCTATCTATCACTTTTCTCCTCCCTCCCTCCCATCTATCTGTCAGTCTACCCCGCTATCTTTCTCTCACTCCCTCCCTCCCATCCATCCAATATCTATCTATCTATCTATCTATCTATCTATCTATCTATCTATCTATCATCAAAGCAATGCTTGTGGCAATAAGAATAATAATCAGAATAGAGATGGAAGGAACCTTTGAAATCTTCTAGTCCAACCCCCTGCTCAAGCAGGAAACAATAGACCATTTCAATCAATCAATCAATCAGTCAATCAATCAATCAGAATAGAGGTGGAAGAGACCTCGGAGGTCTTCTAGTCGTCCAGTCCCTACTTGAGCAGGGGGTTGGACTAGATGACCTCCAAAGGTCCCTTCCAGCTCCAATTCTGATTATTCTTCTTATTGCCACAAGCATCGCTTTCCCCCCCGCACTGTAGCCTCTTGGCAAATGGCCATGGGCTAAATAAAAAAATAAATAAATAAAATTGCCGTTAGCAAAAATATCAGGATCTTGGGATGAAGAAAAGGCGTCACGGACTGGCCGGAGGAGGGCAGGGGGAGGAAATAATAATAATCCTGGTTTAAGGCTTAATGGTTTAATTAATTTCCCCCATTTTTTTTGCAACCTGCTCCAGATTTCCACGTCATCCCGAAAACCACCGGAGTGTCATTAAAACTCTCTGGGTCCAGGATACTGAAGTGGAGTCACAACTATTCAAAAGGAGGGGGAAAGAAAGTGAGTGAGTGAGAGAGAGAGAGAGAGAGAGAGAAAGAGAGCGAAAGAAAGAAAGTTTCCTTTCATTCTTTCTAAGAGCCTTACATAAGTGACACCAGAATGAGAAATGGATTATTTTGGGCTCAGGAGAGCAAAGGAGTTATTCAGAGTTCAGCCAACACAAGGAAAATACATTTGCGGTATTTCTCTCTCTCTCTCTTTTTTTATTTTCCTTTTGGCTTGCTTTTGCAAGAGGGGAGGAGAAGGGTGGAAGCTTCAAGCAACGGGGAAACTCAGGGCACCTTTGGACTGCTGGGTTCAGAGGAACGGAGTTGGAAGGGGCCTGGGAGGTCATCCAGACCAACCCCTTGGAGACCGAGCTGGAGACCGACTCTATAGCATGGCTGTCCGGTCTTCTTATAAAACCTCCATTTTTTTATCTGAATAATAACTTCATTATTATTATTATTATTTTAATTCTTCCTTGGAGATGGCGTGGGTGCGCTCGCAAAATGGCGGCGCGGCGAGCACAGCCACGGTGTCTTACTTCTCAGAAGGCAGAACAGTGGTGTGAATAATAGGGACCTCGGAGGTCTTCTAGTCTAACCCACTAACGGTCGTAACTGTGAAAAAAACATTTTCTCCCCCCCACTTCTGTTGTAACTTCGAACGGTCGCTAAACGAGTCGAGAACTACCTGCATGATGAGGCTGGACAGAAGACGACTCCACCCGTTTCACTCACCTGGGGCCGGTCAGCGTGGCTGTCTCTCGGACGGCTTGGGCAGTCTCCGAGGCAAAGTCCAGGGCTCCGGCCACCGGCTTCGTTAACGTCCCAACTAGTCCTTTCCCAAGGCCGGATATGAAGCCGCTAACTCCCCCTTCGGTCTTCACCCCTTCTACCGTCGAGGTGATCACGCTGGTTAGTCCGCCAATGATTCCTGTTGGGGAAAAAAACCAAAAATAAATATTTATTAAGGGCTTGAACGAGATCTAAAGTTTTGGGTGCAAAATGGTGCAAAGGGAAGGCAGCATTTATAGAGAAGAGAAGAGAAGAGAAGAGAAGAGAAGAGAAGAGAAGAGAAGAGAAGAGAAGAGAATGCAGAATAGTATAGAATAATATAGAATATAGAGAATAGAATAGAATATAGAGAATAGAATATAGAGAATAGAATAGAATAATATAGTTAGAATAGAATAGAATAATATAGAACATAGAGAACAGAATAGAATTAGAATGCAGAATAGTATAGAATATAGAGAAGAATAGAATATAGATATGAACAGAAGAGAATAGAATAGTATAGAATATAGAGAATATAGAGAATAGAATAGATATAGAGAATAGAATAGAATAGAATAGAATATAGAGAATAGAATAGAATATAGAGATAGAATAGAATAATATAGTGAGAATAGAATAATATAGAACATAGAGAACAGAATAGAATGCAGTATAGAATATAGAGAATAGAATAGAATATAGAATATAGAGAACAGAAGAGAATGCAGAATAGTATAGAATAATAGAGAATATAGAGAATAGAATAGAATATAGAGAATAGAATAGAATAGAATATAGAGAATATAGAATAGAATAGAGAATAGAATAGAATAATATAGTGAGAATAGAATAATAGAAATAGAGAACAGAATAGAATGCAGAATAGTATAGAATATAGAGAATAGAATAGAATATAGAATATAGAGAACAGAAGAGAATGCAGAATAGTATAGAATAATAGAGAATATAGTAGAATAGAATATAGAGAATAGAATAGAATAGAATAGAATATAGAGAATAGAATAGAATATAGAATAGAATAGAATAATATATGAGAATAGAATAATATAGAACATAGAGAACAGAATAGATGCAGAGTATAGAATAGAGAATAGAATAATATAGAGAATAATAGAAGAAATAGAGAATAGAATAGAATATAGAATATAGAGAACAGAAGAGAATAGAATAGTATAGAATATAGAGAATATAGAGAATAGAATAGAATATAGAATAGAATAGAATAATAGAATAGAATATAGAGAACAGAATAGAATATAGAGAATAGAATAGAATAATATAGAGAACAATAAATAGAATAGAGAACAGAATAGAATGCAGAATAGTATAGAATATAGAGAATAGAATAATATATAGAGAATAGAATAGAACATAGAGAATAGAATAGAATATAGAATATAGAGAACAGAAGAGAATGCAGAATAGGTATAGAATAATAGAGAATATAGAGAATAGAATAGAATATAGAGAATGGAATAGAATAATAGAGAATATAGAGATCAGAAGAGAATGCAGAATAGTATAGAATAGTATAGAATAATAGAGAATAGAATAATATAGAGAGAACAGAACAGAACAGAACAGGTGCTTTGGAAAATAGGTTGAAACAACCCCCCCCCCTTATCTGTGGCAGCCCCTCAAATATTGGAAGGCTGCTATCATGTCCTCCCACTCCCCTCCTTCTTTTCATCAAAACTAGAGATACCCAAGGACAGCCTCAAAAGTTTTGCTGCTCCAGAAAAGGTTCACAGGAGGAAAAACCTTACAGCCTTGATAATAACGGATTACCGTGAGCCAGGCCTTGGATGCCGGCCACGAGATGTTCACCGCTGGTCGCTGCGTGGTATCGAATGTATTCCCGCTCCGTCTGATGCCGGTTATCCATTGTCTTTCCCAGACCGTCAGACAAAGTTCCGGTAAACTGTCATGAAGATAAAAAAAAAAAAAAAAAAAGACAGATATTAATTGTCCAGAACATACTTAACTTACCCTACACGTAGCTATATAGTAACTTCTTAAGTACAGGACAGGTGCTCATGTACAGTTAAGGTAAGATATAACCTTCGTTGTCGCTTTTCTGTGTACAGGATGGCAAGTATCAAAATGAAATTCTGATGCCTGCTCTTCAAAGTACATAGATAGATAGAAGGATGGATGGAGATAGATAGATAGATATAGAGATAGATGATTGATATATAGACATCGAAAGATAAATAAAAAGATATAGAAAGAGACATCGAAAGATAAGTAGATTAGATAGAAAGATAGATAGATAGGTGGATGGATGGATGGATAATGGAGATAGATAAGATAGATAGATAGATAGATAGATAGATAGATAGATAGATAGGTGGAGATAGATAGATGGATGGAGATAGATAGATAGATAGATAGATGGATAGGTGGATGGATGATGGAGATAGATAGATGATGATAGATAGATAGATGGATAGATAGATAGATAGATAGATATAGATGGATGGATGGATGATGGAGATAGATAGATAGATAGATAGATAGATAGATAGATAGATAGATAGATAGATGGATAGGTGGATGGATGATGGAGATAGATAGATAGATAGATAGATAGATAGATAGATAGATAGATAGATATAGATGGATGGATGGGGATGATGGAGATAGATAGATAGATAGATAGATAGATAGATAGATAGGTGGATGGATGGATGGATGATGGAGATAGATAGATAGATAGATAGATAGATAGATAGATAGATAGATAGATAGATAGATAGATAGATAGATGGATGGATGGATGGATTGATTTAGACAGACAGACAGACAGACATTGAGAGAGTCAGACAGATGGATAATCGATAGATAAGTAGAGATAGATACATACACATGTATACATGCATTTTTTCCAATGCTGTTGTAACTTCAAGCGGTCACTAAACAAACAGTCATAAAACGAGGACTTCTTGTAACCTGTTTGAAACTTGCAACCTACTCTCCAGGATATCTTTTCCCAACAGGTCTAAGGATATTCCCTCTTCCTGGCTATATATATGTATATATATATATAAAACCTACTCTCTGCTCGCTCCATGTACTCTTACCCCCACCCACCCCCAAAACAGATCTGGGGAATCTACTGGCCTCCCGGGGTAGGATTAGTGAGAAAAAAGGCCCAGAACTCAGTTTGAAACCTACAAAAATAAAAATAAAGAGACAGGGGCCGGCGGCCGGCCAAAGGAAAGATTGTTGAGCTGCTCCCTTTTGTGAGAGTGCCAAAATTTGGCACTTGGCTGGTGGCAGGAGGCCTGACGCCTTGGCTGAGAAGGTGATTTAGCTTTGGACAACGGGTTTGTGAATGCAGCGTCAATAGCCACGATTCAGGGCTAGCCATGATTCAGGGCTTGCTGCGTCTGATGTTTGAACCTCCCTCAAGCCTCAAGGCAGAGGATCGTTCATCCAGAGCTTTCCAGCCTTCCGGGGTCTTGATGCCTTCAGGGTTTCTGCAAGGTCGCCAAGCCAGGAGAAGACCTTCCGTCGTGCATTTCTCCCCACGGCTTTTGAAGTCGAAAGCTTAACCGGTGTCGTTGTTGTTTTAAACGAATCTGGGTCCACGCAGGATACAAATTTGTATCCTCAATTCGGGTTCTTCGGAAACTCTCCCGAGGAGACCTCCGACGGATGACCTCCTCAAAGAACACAAGGCCATGAAGATCGACGGGTGGGCTTCGTCCAGAAAGGAGCCATGGGGGGGGGGACACAGCAGGAAACACACATACACACACAAAACACACAAACACAACATCTGTCTCGCTCGAAAGGGGGTGTGTTTCAGTTCTCCAGCACTGGGGTGGGTCGGAGACGGACGAAGGAGAAGACCGTTTAATTTTATTTATCCGATATAGGAGAATGTTGGCAGCTCAGGGTCGGACTGTGGGGTCCTTCGGTGGTCTCTAAGCTGGGTGGTCTTCTTGAAGACGTTTTATGACCCAAACTTGGTAACATCATCAGTGCTAGAAGGGAGGTTGGGTTGCAGAGAAGAGGAGGAGGAAGAGGAGGAAAGGGGGACCTTGGTGCTCTTATGAGCTTGGTTGTGTTCTTTAAGACATTTCATGACCCAACTAGGGAACATCATGAGGAGGAGGAGGAGGAGGAGGAGGAGGAGGACTGTGGGTTCCTTGTTGCTCATTGAGCTGGCTGCTTTTCCCGCAGACGTCACATCACCCAAACTAGGGAGCATCATCGGGGCTACTCGTGGACGCACTAAACGCATGGTCGTAATCCGAGGAGCACCTGCCCAGCCGAGGACTCCACGGAGTCCCAATGAAATGGGGCAGGGGGAGAGAGAGAGAGAGGAGGGGGGGCTGGGCTCTTTGTCCCCCCCCTCCCCTACAGAGGCCTGACGGGAAGGAGCTGTCCCCGAGGAGGAGCTCCGGTGAAGCTCCCCAGCGGGTGCCTGCGGGCATCCGTGTTGTGTTACAGGCCTGAATGCGAGAGATCCCGGCAGGAGCCGCCGGCTGTTTTCCCTGTGCACGCACACACACACACACACACACACACACACACACACACACACAAACACAAGGCCGTCGAAAGTCCACGGAGTGAACTTGAAATGACCCCAGCCGAAGAATCGCAGGCGGGTTCAACGCTGGGGCAAGTTAAGACTTTATTAAGCCAGGACGGATCATTTTTTGGGGGGTGGGTAGGTGGGGAAGCAAAGCCAGCTGGGCTGGCTAGGGTCTCCGGCTTGAGCAGGGGGTCGGACTAGAAGACCTCCAAGGTCCCTTCCAGCTCTTTTCTGATTGATTGATTGAAAAGGTTTAGGGCAGTGATGGCTAACCTTTTTTGCCATCGCGTGCCGAAAGCAAGGGTCGCGCGGTGGGGAAGGTGTGTGTGTCGCGTGTACCCACACCCATAATTCCATGCGCTCCGCCCCCTGCGCATGTGCACACGAACCACCCCGCTCTCCCCCCATTTTTGGCACACAATGGCCCGGTGGGCCCAGTAGGTCCATTTTGTGCCCTCTCCAGGCTCCAGAGGTTTTCTAGGCGCCTGGGGAGGGCAAAAACAGCCTTCCCCAACTCCCTGCAGATACTCCAGAAGCCGGAAACAGCCCTTTTGCCGACTTCCGGTGGGTCCAGAAGGCCCAAAAATCAGCTGGCCAGCGCACACATGCGCGCCAAAGCTTAACTCGCGTACTTACTGATAGGGCTCCACGTGCCATCTGTGGCACGCGTGTCATAGGTTCGCCATCACAAGTGTAGGGTCTCCTGCTTGCACAAGGGGTCGGACTAGAAGACCTCCAAGGTCCCTTCCAACTCTATACTGATTGATTGATTGGTTGACTGATTGAAATGGTTTACGACCTCCTGCTTGGGCAGACTAGAAGACCTCCAAGGCCCCATCCAATTCTTGTTATGCCGTGATGACGCTGATCCTGATTTATCCATTCAGGGGCGTCCCACTCTTGGACCAGGTCTCCCCACATCTTCCGATCCGAGTCGAGTTTTTTTTTCTTCTCCACTCTGGCTGGGGTCAGCTTTGATGGCATCCAGCCAACCAACCGTCTTTTTCGACGGCTTTCCTTGGTTTCCTTTCAACGCCGACTCTTCCCAGCATAATTGCATTTTCCGGGTGAATTTTTCCCCGTGTGACGTGGTGGCCCGAATAAATCGGCTCTAAAAAAAAAAAACCTGGCAGAAATCGTCTTCGTTTTAAGCTTTGCAGAGAGGCTTTGCAGGCAGACCCTTCGGATCCGGTGGCCGCCTTGTGCCTTATCCCTCACTCTGCATTTGTATTTTTGTGTGTGTGTGTGTGTGTTGTGTGTCCCTGCTGAAAAGGTGGCTTTGGGGAAAGGGGGTCAAGGAAGAGCTGCCAAAGTTTTGCCCTTTTTGAAGGCTTGTTTGTCGTACAGGGCACAGAACATCCAGGCCAGAGGCAAAAAAATAAAATAAAATAAATAAATAAAATAAAATGTTTTCCTTTCTGCCGAGGGTTCAAAGTCAGCAGTGATGGGGAGATTTACGATGGGGAGAAAGGCAACACCAGGACGACTCTTCACCTACACACACACACACACACACACAGAGCAGCAACACGTGGCAACGTTACACAACCTACCCTCCTCCTGCGTCAAGCGCGGGGCTCATAACAAACCGGAGCTTTGGGGCCGCTGGTGGCGATTGGAAGCGCAACACTACCCCCTCGCCTCCAGAAGTTGTGACTGCTCCAATACCGGAGGCTTTTTTAGAAGAAGGGATTTCGACAAGCGTTGGGCTGGAATGGTGGAGGGGGTCCTGCCTGAGAGGGAGGGGGGGGTTGGACTAGAAGACCCCCCAAGGTCCCTTCCAACTCTGTTATTCTCTCCTCTTCTCTCGTCTCTCTCGTCTTATTTTCTCCTTTTCTCTTGTCTTCTCCTTCCTCTTTTTCTTTCTGTCTCCTTCCTTCCTCTCTACCCTCTTTTTTCTTTCTTTCTTTCTTTCTTTCTCTTCTTCCTCTTTCTTTTTCCTATCCTTCCTCTTTTTCTTTCTGTCTCTTTCCTTCCTCTCTATCTTCTTTTTTCTTTCTTTCTTTCTTTCTTTCTCTCTTCTTCCTCTTTTTTCTCTCCTTCCTCTTTTTCTTTCTGTCTCTTTCCTTCCTCTCTACCCTTCTTTCTTTCTTTCTTTCTTCCTTCCTCTTTTTTCTTTCTTTCTTTTCTTTCCTTCTCTTCTCCTTCCTTTTTTTCTTTCTCTCCTGCCTTCCTTCCTCTCTGTCCCTTTCCTTCTTTTCTCTTCTCTTCTCTTCCTCTCCTCTTCTTTTCTTCCTGAAAGCCAGCAGCCTGCAGGGCAGAGGGAACGGATACTCCCTCCCAGACCTATATTTAGGATCAAAGTCCTTTCCTACGCACACACACACACACAGACGGTCTCCAGGGATCAAACTGCAGTGAACTTTCTCGATCTGGGTTCTCCGTGCCAACTTCAATCCTCGGCTCGGGGCGTTTGAAAGAAGCCATTCCCCCACTGCACGCTTCCAAGAGACATGGAAAAACCATTACGGGGACCATCAAGCGGGAAAAAAAAAAATCTATATAATGGCGAAACCAGACAAGGCCCATAAAGAAGGATTATCATCATTTTTTTTTGGCAGGCTTTAAAAAAAAAAAAAAAGGGGGGTTTATTAAAGTTCAGCTTCGGAGCCCAAAGGCCCACCTGGTTTGAAGAAGAAGGGGAAGGGGCTTTATTTCTCCTGAGGTCTACCTTGGATTGCCGTCCCCCCCCCGCCTCAAAACATAAGGCAGACAAGGATGAAAGGAAGTCTGGATTTTTTTTTTTTTGAATCGAGCGGAAGGATCTGGGAAGCAGAGAAGGGTCATTAATCATCCCTTCCTTGTCGACAGCATCCACGGAGAAGCTGCAGCCGTGGTCAACTGGTCAAGCTCAAACTTCCTTGCAGGGAGAAGAGGATTATTTTAACAGAATGACGGAGTCGGAAGGGGCCTGGGAGGTCTTCTAGTCCAACCCCCTGCTCAGGCAGGAGACCCTGGACCATTTCAGACAAATGGCTGTCTAGTCTCTTCTTGAAAGCCTCCAAGGATGGAGCCTCCTCAACTTCTGGTTCCTTCCTTCCTTCCTTCCTTCCTTCCTTCCTTCCTTCCTTCCTTCTTTCTCCCTCCCTCCCTCCCTCCCTCCCTCCCTCCCTTCCTTCCTTCCTTCCATTGTTCTAACTGCCAGGAAAGTTTTCTTTAATTCCAGGTTGCTTCTCTCCTATTATTTCGTCCTGCCTTGGTGCTTTGGAGACTAAGTGTTAAGGGTGACATCACAGCAGTTCATACATGGACACCCCCCCCCACCTCCTCTCTTCGACAGCCCTTCGAATGCCGGAAGGCTGCTATCATGTCACCCCTAGTAACCTTCTCTTCGGACGCTCATTAAATGAAGTGTGTCAGAACCGCGCCTACCTTCGCCGCGGAGTTCGACACGCCGTGGGCCACGTTCCGTATCAGGCCGCCGACGTTGCCGTATTTTATCAGCCCGGTGACTCCTTCGGAAACGTCGTTTAGGAGGCCCATGGGGTTACCCAGGAAGTCGACGGAGCTCAGGATCCTGGCCGCTTGGCTGAGCAGCTCCTGGAAAAACACGAGGAGGGCGTCGCAAGGCGAAGCTCGCCGGCACAAACCCACAAACGCTCAGGGATGGCTGCCCCAGGGGAAGGAGAGTAAAAAGAAACGGGGGACTTTTCCTGACGGAAGAGAAAGCTCTTAGCGTGGTGGCCTGGTTCAGAGAAATCACTTTGAGAGGGTAGGATACGGATAGGACCATGATGGATGGATGGATGGATGGATGGGAAGGAAGGGTGGATGGATAGATGGATAGATGGATGAAAGGATGGATGGATGGATGAATGGAAGGATGGATGGATGGGTGGGTGGAGATGGATGGATGGATGGAAGGATGGATGGATAGACGGATAGATGGATGAAAGGATGGATGAATGGAAGGATGGATGATGGGTGGGTGGAGATGGATAGATGGATGGAAGGATAGATGGATGGATAGACGGATAGATGGATGAAAGGATGGATGGATGAATGAATAGAAGGAAGGAAGGATGGATAGATGGGTGGATGGGTAGATGGATAGATGGATGACAGGATGGATGGATGAATGGAAGGATGGATGGAGATGGATGGATGGGTGGGTGGAGATGGATGGATAGATGGATGGATAGACAGATAGATGGATGGATGTATAGATGGGTGGATAGATGGATGGATGTATAGATGGACGTATCAATGGATGAATGGATGTTTACAGGACTGGAAAGCAACGCAGATCCAAACCTACCCCCCAAAGAAAGAACCCCGGGAGCTACTTACTTCCTGAAAGTGCTTGAGAATGTCGTTGACGATGAAGCTCTTAGTCTCGTAGGGGTGAACCCGGGTGTAGGGATCCAGATCTATGACGGCGTCTTCGAAACGGACCAGAGGGAACCCCAGAGTGCTCTTCAGTGCCTGAGCCAGAATAATAATAATAAAAAAAGTGACTGGAGGAAAAGGTGACGGAAGGAAGGAAGGAAGGAAGGAAGGAAGATGAAATGAGAGGAAGGAGGGGACAGAGGGAGGAAGGAATAGCAATAACATTTAGACTTATAAACCGCTTTGTAGGACTTTACAGTTTAAGTGGTTTACAGTCAGCCTCTTGCCCCCCCCCCCCCCCCCGGTCCCCCAAACAATCTGGGTCCTCGTTTTACCGACCTCGGAAGGCCGGAAGGCCGAGTAGACCTGGAGCCTGCTGAGAATCGTTATTGCAAACAGAGGGCTGAGAAAATATCTACAGCTCTCTCCCATCCTGGATATAATCTGTTTCAAGTTCTTCCCTCGAGACGAGAGATGATAAAATCTGGTATAAAATGATTCCCAAGAGCTTATTAAGCAGGACATAATATTAATTAACACACATACACGCACACACAAATCGCACCTTGTTTAAGACAAAAGCCTTACCTTCAGATCCAGGGGGAGCTTGCTAGACGTAAAAACGCTGAGTTTGATTTGCGGTATGCTAATTTTGAGGTTTTCAAAATAGTACCTCTTCCGGGCAAGCTCTTGTCCGACGGGCTTTTCGTGAAGGTTTTCGTCGTAATTTTCTACCTCTGCGTTTCGACAAGAAGGAAGGAAGGAAATGTAGACGCCGTCATTCAGCGGCAACGGAGCCCAACGTTTCCGTTGCTAAGTGAGACATTCGTTAAGTGAGTTTTCTCTCCCCCCCCCCAATTTTACAATCTTCCTTGCCAAGTCAGTTGCCAAGCATCTGAATTTTGGCAGCGGTCGTAAGCGTGTTTTCAGGAGGCGTCGGATTTTTACCGCTGATGGGAAAGACATACCTGATTCTGACTGGTTGCAGCCAAAGAAACTGAGAAGCTTCAGAAGGAGTTTCTCTTCAATTTGAACCGTGAATCTGCTCGCCGTGACCATCAGGTGCTGCAACAGAAGAGGACAATTTCAGCCTACCGGACGTTCAGGCGGGGGGGGGGGGGGAGGGGGGGGAAGGGAGAAAAAAGAGGCGAAGGAAAGGATACCAAGAGGTAATCCTGGACCGTGAGGTGGGACGCAAAGAAACGCGATCGCAATGATAACAAGGTCACAAACAGCTAAATCGCTAAGAGAGTTTTAACGTGCGAGAACCTCGCAGGTCTGGAATTCAAGCGCTCTGAATTGCAGCCTCTTGACTGGGAGTTAGGGCCTGGTGGCCTTAGAAGGAAGACATCAAACAAGAGCTGTTCTCCCAATAAAATCAGAATTATTAGTAAATCATTATTAAATGATTGTTAAAAGTTAGAATGCACCGAAGACAAATTCCTTGTGTGTCCAATCACACTTGGCCAATAAAGAATTCTATTCTATTCTATTCTATTCTATTCTATTCTATTCTATTCTATCTATTCTATTCTATTCTATTCTATTCTATTCTATTCTATTCTATTCTATTCTATTCTATTCTATTCTATTCTATTCTATTCTATTCTATTCATTCTATTCTGGGGGCCTTGGTGCTCTCTGTTTCCTCACAGACCTTTCATGACCCAACTAAGTAACGTTATCAGTGCTAGAAGAGAGGTGGGTTTGCAGAGAGGAGGAGGAGGAGGAGGGGGATGATGATGATTGTGGGGTCCTTGCTGCTCTCTGAACTTGGATGTTTTCTAGATAATATCATCAGTGCTAGAAGGGAGAGGAGGAGGAGGAGGAGGAGAAGGAGGAGGAGGAGGAGAAGGAAAAGGATTGTAGGGTCCTTGGTGCTCTCTGAGCTTGGTTGTGTTGTCGCAAACGTTTCATGACCCAGCTAAGTAACGTCATCCGTGCTAGAAGGGATTACCTTGTAGATGTCACTTAAAGGACTTTTACTGGGGAATTTCATAGCGTTCAGCTGCACAGCTGGGCCCGTTTCGGCAGCTTCATTTTCGCCCAGCTTGGGGGTGAGGAAAAGCATGAAGGGCTGAGTGGTGCGGAGAAGCTGGTTGTCTACCTAGGAAGAACAGGAGAGGGGAAACAGACAGTCAGAGGTTTGCAAATGCTAGCCAATAAACAGCTCTGTTATTAAAACAGATAAATGTCCGTCCAGAGTTTTTTTTTTTTTTTTTAAAAAGCACAATATTGGAAAGATGAAGAAGCACCCGCAAGACGAAGAGATCGTTAAGAAGATACTAGACTGTGCAGAAATGGATAGACTCACGTTGAAAATCGAACAGAAAGAAGACACAGAATGTCATCAAACGTGGAACTTATTTTACCAGTGGTTGGGAAAAAAAAAGGGGTGGAGAGTAAGATTGGAATCTGTATGGTTAAGCGAATTAAATACCCAGAAAAACACGATGTTTAGTAAGCGACTGAGAAATGCAATAAATAGAAAATCAATAAAATTGATTTTTAAAAAATAAATAAAATAAAAAACCTCTGGTGTTGGGAGCACCCACGACTTCTGGAGGCAAGTGATTCTTTTGGATAATTGTTTTAACTGCCAGGAAATCCCATCTTAGTTTATTTATTTTATTTTATTTATTTTATTATTCAAATTTCTATGCCGCCCACTCTCCGAGGACTCTGGGCGGCTTACACCAAAGACAGTATACTAAATAGCATATTGCCCCCAATAATCTGGGTCCTCATTTTACCCAACTCGGGAGGATGGAAGTCTGAGTCAACCTTGAGCCGGTGAGATTTGATCCGCTGATCTGCTGAACTAGCAGTCAGCTGAAGTAGCTGCAGTACTGCACTCTAACCTCTGCGCCACCTCGGTTCCCTTCCTAGTTCTAGGTGCTCTTTGTTGAGTTTCCATCTGTTGTTTCTCGTCCTGCCTTCAGGTGCTTTGGAGAATAGGTGGACCCCCTCTTCTTTGGGGCAGTCCCTCAAATACTGGAATTCTGCTATCATGTCCCCCCTGGTCCTTCTCTTTGTTAAGACTAGACGTACGTAGCTCCCTTAATCGTTCGTTTTGCCTCCTGTCCCTAATCCTCTCTCTTGCTCTTCTCTGCACCCCATCCTTGAATTGGTCCCAAGGTGAGGCTGGTTTTTTCCTGCCGTTTCACTTACCTGCATATCCTGCACGCTCAGTTCCAGCACCTGACTGGCCGACAGCTGGGTGAAATGAAACGTGATGCCCATGAAAGTCGCAAAGATGAGTTCTTCGGGGGCCTTGTTCACCAAAGACAAACCGATCCCTCCTTCTAATTTCAGCTGGACCTGCGAAGAGGGACGAAACACACACACACACACACAGGTAAAGTTATTGTTGTTGTCCTTCGGGTGGGAAGGAATGGCAACCTCCGTTCTCTGCAAAAAAAAAACTCACTTCCAACTCTTGTTCCAGGTCTGGGTTTTTCAACTTCCACAGGTCTTGATCCAGCTCCTCCCCTTCGTACGAGAGACGCTCGTTCCTGCGCTGGTTGAAATCGGTGATCTAATAAGGGAGGCAGAGTTAGGATGGGCAAAATTGACTACGTAAGGGGTGTGGGGGAGAGAAATACGACGATGCGTTATTTCCATAGAATATTCTAAGATCGGTATGTAGAGGAAAGGACTAGATAACTTAATTAAAAAAAAAATTAAAATATTTAAATATTTTTTTAAAAAAGTTAAAATTAAAATCCTTAAGAATAAGGATTCTTTTCAGGCTGAGCTTCTAGGATTCTGGGATTCTGAGCTTCTAGGAAGTTCACGATTGTCGAGGGTTGTGTGTACACAGCATGGGCCTTTTGTGGTCCGTGGGTTTCAAGCGATGGGATTACAAGAGAATCTCTCTCTTGTATCTTGGGAGGGGAATATTGAGGATAAACAAGCATTTGGGGGTGGAGGTGGGGGGGGGAAATTACTCCGTTTGAGGCTCTCTGAGCTTGGTTCGTTTCTTGCAGAGGTTTCATTACCCAAACTAGGTAACAGCATCGGTGCTAGAAGGGAGAGGCAGTCCTTCTTCTCCTCCTTTTTCCTTCTTCCTCTCTTCATTCCTTTTCCCTTCTCATCCTCCTCCTTCTCCACTTTGCAAACCCCTGTCTGTTCTAGCACTGCTATTACCTAGTTAGGTAAGGAAATGTCTGCAAGAAAACAACTAAACTCAGAGAATATCAAGGACCCCGCACTCTTCCTTCTCTTTCCTTCTTCCTTCCTTCTTTCCTTTCCCTTCTCCTCTTCCTCCTCAAACCCCACTCTATTCTATCACCGATAGTATTACCTAGTTGGGTAATGAAATGTCTAC
>NW_026844121.1:348081-433081 GCF_029531705.1 Pantherophis guttatus
ACTCAGCCGAGCGAGGCGGGGAGGGTTTATTGGGATGGCGGGGGACGGCCGAGCCTTCGTGGCACAGCATGCCTGTCCCGGTCATTCTCCACAGCTGAGAGCGTTTCCCGGGTTCCTGCGAGGGAACGAAAGGGGGCAATGAAGCCGAGAGGCTGCTGTGGCACGGCTGTGGCACGGTTCCCCCCCCCCCACCTTCGAAGGCAGGGCCTCCACCCCCTTTTTCTTCCCAGGGCTTCCAAGCAGCAGTGAAGAGGAGGGAGGGAGGGAGGGAGGGAGGGAGGGAGGGAGGGAGGGAAGGAAGGAAGGAAGGAAGGAAGGAAGGAAGGAAGGAAGGAAGGAAGGAAGGAAGGGCTGTGGGGGTCCTTGATGCTCTTTGATCTTGACTTTTTTCTTGCAGAAGTTTCATGACCCAACTAAATGACATCATCAGTGCTAGAAGGAAGTGGGGTTTGTGGAGAGGAGGGAGGGAGGGAGGGAGGGAAGGAAGGAAGGAAAGGAGGGAGGGAGGGGAAGGGGAAGAGGGAGGGAGGAAGGGAAGGAGGAAGGAACAAATGGGGAGGGAGGAAAAGGGGAGGGAGGAAACTGAGAAGGAGGAGGAAGGAAAGAAGGAAGGAATGGGGAGAAAGAAAGGAAGGGAGGGAGGGAGGAAAGAAGGAGGGAGGGGGAGAAAGGAAACTGGGAAGTAAGAAGAAGGGAAGAAGGAAGGAATGGGGAGAAAGAAAGAAAGTGGGAGGGAAGGAAGGAAGGAAGGAAGGAAAGAAGGAAGGGCTGTGGGGGTCCTCGGTGCTCTCTGATCTTGGCTTTTTTCTTGCAGAAGTTTCATGACCCAAAGGGGTTTTAAATTGGGGAAGCCAATGATAAATTTAATTTTGTTTTAAAGTATTTTAATGTCTGTATTGTGCGTTTTTAATTTTGGCTGTTCACCACCCCGAGTCCTTCGGGAGAGGGGGCGGTATAAAAATTTAAAAAATAAATAATAAATAAATAAAATAAACTAAGTGACATCATCAGTGCTAGAAGGGAGTGGGGTTTGCAGAAAGAAGGAGGAGGAGAAGGACGGTTATTGTGGGGTCCTTGGTGCTCTCTGATCTTGGCTTTTTTCTTGCAGAGGTTTCATGACCCAACTGGTGAACGCCATCAGGGCGACAAGGGAGGTGGAGAAAGGAGGAGGAGGAGGACGACTGTGGGTGCTCTCTGAGCTTGGTGATTTGCTTTGCAGATGTTTCACGACCCAACTTGGTAACATCATCAGCGGCAGTGTATGTGGGAGTATAGAGTACAGGGAGGAGGAGGAGGCAGTGACCAACTTACCAACGCTCTTCTCACTGACCAAATAATCAGGCTGGTTAATAGGCAAACGCAGGCATGGGTCTACCCAGGACGTCCGTAGTGGAAAGAACTCCTCCTAGTAAAAACCACGTGAAGTTTCATACCTTTTTCTTTAAGATGACTCTCTGCGTCTTGGGAGAAACATCCAGGACCAGCTCAGCGCAGTCGAGGTCCTTGGGGGTCGCGACGGGCCTTCCTGTCTCTTCCTGGACTCTTGAATTCCAAAGAAAAAATTGAGAAGGGAGGATAAGAAGAGAACCGCAGACGAAGTCCAGACCAAAATCACAGAGATTTTTAGCTCTTGTTGAAATTCTGCGTGGAAAACTGCTAGGCTGGGTTGGACGTCTGGAATATTTGGACGTCGCTAGAATTGGGGATGTCTAGTTTAATGAAAAGAAGGAGTAGTGGAGACATGATAGCAGTGTTCTAATATTTGAGGGGCTGCCCCAAAGAAGAGGGAGTCAAGCTATTCTCCAAAGCACCTGAAGGCGGGACGAGAAGCAACGGGCAGGAGAGAAGCAACCTGGAACTAAGGAGGAATTTCCTGACTTTGAGGACAATTAACCCGTGGAACAGCTTGCCACCAGAAGTTGTGGGTGCTCCAAAACTGGAGGTTTTCAAGAAGAGAGTGGATAATCATTTGTCTGGGATAGTTATGGAGTCTCCTGCTCAAGGAGGGGTTGGACTAGAAGGCCTCCAAGGTCTCTTCCAATCCTATGATTCTGAGATAGGTAGATAACATGCAAGACAGAAAAATGAAGGGAAGGAAGGAAGGAAGGAAAGAAGAAAGAGAGGAAGGAAGGGGGGGAAATGAGAGGAGGAAGGAAGGAAGGATGGATGGATGGATGGGTAAGAGAGACAGATAGATAGATAGATAGATAGATAGATAGATAGATAGATAGATAGATAGGATGGATGGATGGATGGATAGATAATTGATAGCTAGAGAGAGGGAGAGAGAGAAAGAGAGATTAGATAGATAGATAGATAGATAGATGGATGAGAGAAGAGAGAAAGAGATGATAGATAGATAGATAGATAGATAGATAGATAGATAGGTGGATGAGAGAAGAGAGAAAGAGAGATGATAGATAGATAGATAGATAGGTGGATGAGAGAAGAGAGAAAGAGAGATGATAGATAGATAGATAGATAGATAGATAGATAGATAGATAGATAGATAGATAGATAGGTGGATGAGAGAAGAGAGAAAGAAGAGAGAAAGGCAGGCAGACAAATGATGGACGGATGAAACAGACGGCTGGATGCACGGATGAAACAGCTTGCCTCCAGAAGTTGTGGGTGCTCCATCACTGGAGATTTTTAAGAAGAGACCAATTTGTCTGTGATATTATAGGCTCTTCTATTCAAGAAGGGGTTGGAGTAGATGACCTCCAAGGTCCCTTCCAACGTTGCTATTCTGTTCTGTTCTGAGAAGCCCCTGCAAGAGTTGACTTCATTCCAACAACTCTTGACTTTATGCCTAACCCAAAATGTTCACCATGACTGTAGAAGTTACTTGGATGAAATGTTCGAATAAGCTTTGCTTGACGATTTTTTGTGCTTACCCCGAAAAGGTGTAAGTGGCCGCGATGTAGATGAAGTTTTCGTAATACAGCTGCTTGTTCTCTTGAAAGTCGTTCATGCAGCAGGTGACTTCGGACGAGCCGGCCCCTTTGACCGTCAGGGTGACGTAAGGCGGGAGGGTGGGCTCGTCCCAGGCGTAGTCTAAAGTGGTGGAGGGCTTCACTTCGGTGCTGAGACGTGGCTCGGCCACGCCGTGTTGGGTGAAGACGACTGGGACCTGGGAGGAAAGAGTGCAGAGAAGAGCAACTCAAGAGGATGGAAGGCCCGGAGACTAAAACATACAAAGAACGGTTGCAGGAACGGGGCTGGTGGCTGATTCCGACAGCGAGGAGGCTGGTGTGGTGCTGCGCCAGCAGCCTGTGCAGCTGGCACTCGAGTCGGACAGTGAGGAGGCTGGAGAAGATGTGGTGCCAGAGGCGGGGATTCAGCCAGGGCCTTCAGAATCTCCAGAAGCTCCTTTAAGTGAAGAGGAAGAAGAGGAGGAGCCTCTTCTCGATGCACGGGCGCGCAGAGCTGCCAAAAGGCAGGAGTGGCTCCTCAGGAGGAGGTCTCCTCGAGAGCAAAGCTTGGGGCTAATTGGCCACTCCCTTAGCCTATTTAAGGAGGAATGCCGACTGAATCAATTTGTAGGGAACAACTTTAGTACATTCTCCTTCACGTCTGGCTTCTCTGCAAATTGCTTCTGGGCTTTCTGCCAACCTTAGTAAGATTGTGATTATTTATTCTTTGGATTCTTGTAGGCTGTTAAGAAAGTTAATTAACAGCCTTTGTTTGAAAAAAAAAAAACCCTGATTTTATTTTAGTAAACTAAGGTTTGTACAGACTTTGTGTGTGCTGCGTTCTTTGGGGTCCGTGGCTGGGGAAGAACAGGCATGTCTAGTCTAGGGAAAAGAAGGACTAGGGGGGGATATAATAGCAATATTTGTAAGTCGAGGATTTATCCGTAATCCAAGCTCCAACGAGCATTCTTCTTCGCCCTCTGAATCTGCAGTCAAAATGGTCATTTCCAGAAGCCCAACCAGGTGCTTTTTTACCTTAGAAAAGTTGTCGATGCGGTACGGAGGCGGAAATTTGTCGGTGTCGCTAAACGAGACGCAGTAGGTGGCTCTCTTCAAGGTGATCTCGACTTGAAGGAAGCAGCACTTCCCGAGGGTGTCCCTGGGGAATTGCAAACGCAAACAAGGCCCGTGTGTGTTTCACAACCTGGCAAAGCCGTCCCCTTCCTCCTCGCTAGAAATCCTCGCTCGTAAACAAAATTTTAAAAATCCGCCGTGTTTCATCATACTTTATCTCTATCTTAAATTATCGATTGTATTCCAATTTCATTTTAAATTGTTATTTTATTCCAATTTCATTTTAAATTGCTTTTATCAAGTTTATTTTTATTATTTAATTTTAGTCATAATTTGTTTCTGGAACTTTGCACTTTGATATGGTCGAAGGCGGTGGTGAAATCCAAATTTTTTTTACTACCGGTTCTGTGGGCGTGGCTTGGTGGGCGTGGCAGGGGAAGGATACTGCAAAAATCCCCATTCCCGCCCCACTCCAGGGGAAGGATACTGCAAAATCCCCATTCCCTCCCCACTCCAGGGGAAGGATACTGCAAAATCCATTCCCTCCCCATTCCAGGGGAAGGATATACTGTAAAATCCCCATTCCCTCCCCACTCCAGGGGAAGGAATACTGCAAAATCCCCATTCCCTCCCCATTCCAGGGGAAGGATACTGCAAAATCCACATTCCCATCGACTTTGCTTGTCCCCAGGACACTGTGACTGTCATAAATACGAGTCAGTTACCAAGTGTTTGAATTTTGATCATATGACCACGGGTCATGCAACGGTCATAAGTGTGAAAAACAGTCCTAGGTCACTTTTTTTTCAGCGTCGTTGCAACTTCAAAGAGTCACTAAGCTGATTGTTGTAAGTCGACGACTACCTGTACAATGGAACTGTGAGGGGCAGCACAGGGAAGCCACAACGCAAAAGGACTCACAATGGCCATTCGTTCAGACACGGCGCCGTCCATTTCCTACCTCATGTTGATGTGGAAGGAATTGTTCTTGTTGACTTCAAAGCCTCCGGACCAAATGCAGTTGGGGACGTCCATCAGCCGGACGCACAACAGCTGGTCGTAATCGTTGCGTGGCCAGTGGAAGACCACGCTGGAACCCGGGAGGGTGGAGATGTAGCCATCCGGATTAGAAGTTCCCTATCGAGAAGGGGGAGAAAAAGTCACTGGCAGCTCAATTTGGAGGCATTTACTAGGAAGAATCCAGGAATACGAGAGAGGGAGAGAGGGAGGGAGTGAGTGAGTGAGGGAGAGAGAGAGAGAGAGAGAGAAAGAGAGAGAGAGAGAGGCTTTTGTTACCAATCATTAGAATTAGAATTCTTTATTGGCCAAGTGTCGAATGGAATGGAATGGAATAGGAATAGTATAGAATAGAATAGAATAGAATAATATAGACTATAGAATAGAATGCAGAATAGAATAGAATGGAATAGAATGCAGAATAGTATAGTATAGTATAGTATAGTATAGTATAGTATAGTATAGTATAGTATAGTATAGTATAGTATAGTATAGTATAGTATAGTATAGTATAGTATAGTATAATATAATGGAATAGGAATAGGAATAGGAATAGGAATAGGAATAGGATAGAATGCAGAATATAATATAATAATATAGTAAAATAGAATAGAATAGAATGCAGAATGGAATAGAATGCAGAATAGAATGGAATGGAATGGAATGGAATAGAATAGAATAGAATAATAGAATAGAATGCGGAATGCAGAATGGAATAGAATGCAGAATAATAGAATAGAATGGAATGGAATGGAATGGAATGGAATGGAATAGAATAGAATAGAATAGAATAATAGAATAGAATGCAGAATGCAGAATGCAGAATGGAATAGAATGCAGAATATAATTAATATAATGTAATGTAATGTAAAGTAATGTAATACAATACAATACAATGGAATGGAATGGAATGGAATAGAATTAGAGTAGAGTAGAGTATAGAATGCAGAATGGAATGGAGAATAGAACAGAACAGAACAGAATTCTTTATTGGCCAGGTGGGATTGGACACACAAGGAATTTGTCTTTGGTGTATATGCTGTCAGTGTACATACAACCGTAGTGATAGATTAATCATAGCCATTGTAAAAATACATTCATCATAAAACATTAGAAACAACACTTAGTGATAGGCACGGATACCAAATAAGCAATTGACATCAATCATACTAGGATACTAATTAATTTTAGATCGTAAGATGCAAGCCACAAAGTTATAGCCGCAAGAAGATAAAGAGGTAGGGTGATAGGTTAATAATTATGACGTTAAGGCAACGTTCCTCAATCTCGGGGCTTTAACTCCCAGAATCCCTCCATGCCAGCACGGGGAGAGGGAATTCTGGGAGCTGGAGTCCACCCATCCTCAAATGGCCGAGCTTGAGAAATCCTTAGGGGTTATAGGAGGAGCAAAGGGTGGGGTTTTTTTTATTATTATTTTTTTACCTGTCCTCTGGCGAAAGCCCTCTGGGCGAAGGCGAGAGTGTGCGAGGATTTATTGTCCAGCAGGTAGCGAGGTGCGAACGTCACCATGCAAGTGTCCATGTAGCGACCTCTGCCCTTCTTAACGTCGATACCTGGTTAAAACACATAACCGGTGTAGACGTTTCGTGACCCTAGTAGGGAACCTCATCAGTGCTGGAAGAGAGTGGCGTTCTAGCACATTTCTGGAGACGTTTTCTAGTTGAATCATGAAATGTTGGCAAGAAAACCAGCCAGCACTGAAGACCCCACGTCTTCCTCCTCTCTTCCTGTCTGCAAACCCCACTCTCTTCTAGCACTGATGATGTTCCCTAGTTGGGTCATGAAACGTCTACCAGGAAACCACTAAGCGCAGAGAGCCCCAAGGATCTCTCATTTCAACCCTGAGTTACAAATATTCTCCTTTATTTGTCTGTCTGTTGCCAACCTTATCCCAAAGGCTCTGAGCGGCTAACTATAAAAAACGTTAAAAGAAACTTTTTTAAAAAAAATCATCCACCCCAAAAGAATCACCATAATAATAATTTTAAAAAAAATCCCACTTTGCGAAGGACAAAGGAAAACGGAGAAAGACGTACCAATATTATAAATAAGACCCGGTCTGTTTCCTTGTTGGATCACTTTAAGGGCTCGGACGCCGCTTCCTCCGTCCAAGGAGAACCCCTGGCACCAACCGGGCATCCCTTCGGGGTGGATACCTCTGCCAACTCTCATGGTACAACTGAAAACAAAATCAGAATAAATTAAGTTCTCAACTCTCCGCTGAGTTACGACACCACCTGCAAATTGCTAGCAGGGACATCGTTTCTCCCATCCGGGGTGTTCCTAAATTTCATTCCCCCACTTCATCTTGCAAAGGCTGCCTGAGACAGTAACAATCACACGCTTAGTGCCAAAAAACTCTCTTTTTATTTCAACGGCTGTGAATTATTGTTCATTCCCAGCCCCATGATGAGTCACAAATAGTTTGTAAAGAGCCCGACAGAAGCCTGCCACAGTCCTTCAGGAATAAGGCTGATACGCACCCACCTTCATCTCCCTTGACACGCTGCCAAAGGCCTAATTGGCAATTAGCTTTGCAAGGCCAAACGGAGCACAGAGTCAAAACGGAGCTTCAGAATTTAAACCCACCAGCACGAACAAAGTTGCTTCCTGCAAAGGCTCATGTCCCTTTGCTCTTCCTTTATGTCTTATGGGAGGAGCCAATCATCTCCAAGCCTTACTCCCGAGTTGCCCCTTTTGTCTTAACTGTTCTTTACCTTCTGGCAGCTCTGTGTATGCGTATACTGGGAACAGGCTCCTTCTGTTCCTCTGCCTCGCTGACGTCTGACTCTGGACGTAACTCCCAGATGGCCCTGGCCCCATCTCTGCCTCTGACGCAGAGCCCTCGTCCGAGCCCTCCCCAGGCTCCAGGACTGCCCATGTTTCTCCCCAGCCTCCTCACTGTCCGACTCTGCTGCCAGCTCTGTAGGCTGCTGGCGGACTACAACACAGTGGGTCGAGTCGTAATAACCGAACACACACACACACACACAAACACTCTCTCTCCCCCCCCCCCAAAGAAGCTTACAGGTTTGGCTGCTCTTTGTCCGCGTAGCAGAAGAGAAGAGGGCTCAAGCTGCGGGCCAACTCATGTTCCTCAAACTGGCCAGCTGCATCGGTCTTCGCGTTGTCTTGCCGGAAAATTAAGGGCAACCCTTTGGATGCAAATAAGGAGAAAAAAAGGGGATTGAAAAAAAAAAACCGGCACCAAAAACAGTGGGTTGATCCTTTGGGGTTGCCTGCTCCGGAGCAACGATAATATTCAAACAGCTGGAATTGGGGATGGATAGTTGAAGGACGAGGGCTTCATCCCTGGAAGCTTTCAAGAAGAGACTGGACTGCCACCTGTCAAAAATGGTGTAGGGTCTCCTGCTTGGGCTGGGGGTTGGACTAAATGACCTACAAGGTCCCTTCCAACTCTGTTAAATCTGTAAAAAAATCTGTAAATATATCCCCCGCCCAAGCGGGTTCACCTGTTTTGTTGATGAGCCAGTAAGGAGCCGAGATGAATATCTTCAAGGAGCCTTTGGCTTGGCACACAATCCGGATGGTGAGATTCAAGAGACGCCGGTTGTTGTCGTACAGCCTCATCCGCACCACGTAGTTTTGCGTCCCTGGCGGGATCAGAAGCTCCTTGCAATGGGTGAAGTTTTCAAGGGAGATCCCTGAAGTCGAGGCGGAAGGAAGGAAGGAAGTGAATCGTACGAAATAAAATAAAATAACGGCTCCAGGTTGTAGTACAGGCAGTCCTCGACTTGCAACATTTCATTTAGTGACCATTCAAAGTCACCAAAAAGGTCCTAAAATCGTGACTTAAAGGAAAATTAGCTTTTAAAAAAAAACGATTAAGGCAAAATTAGTTTGTTTTTTTTCCCCTCCCCCCAAAAAATGATTCTTAAGGTAAAATTAATTAATTAAAATTAATTGGTAGGAGCCTTGGTAGTACAGTGGTTTAAAGCACCCTGTTATTAAGACCAGCTGCCTGCAATTACTGCAGGTTCGAATCTCGCCAGGCTCAAGGTTGACTCAGCCTTCCATCCTTTCTAAGGTAGGTAAATTGAGGACCCAGTTGTGGGGGCAATAAGCTGACTTTGTATAAATATAGAAAAGGATGAAGGCTACTGCTTAGCATTGTAAGCCGCTCTGAGTCTCCGGAGAAGGGCGGCATATAAATCAAATTAAAAAAAAAATTAAAAAAAATAAGATTTTGGGAGACCACCCATCGACGTGACCGAATCGATTTGCAGACGGACATCATCGGCCGTCAGCCAGATGGAAACCGGAGACCCCCGGGAAAGGAGTTGGAAAAAATGCTTTTTGCTCTTACCCAGCTCGATGTTCTGCGAGGTGTCGGCGGTGTGCAGGACGGCTTCCTTCCTCGGTTTGAGGGTCCCGTTGATGGGGGCACCCTTGACGTAAAACTCCAGCTCGCAAGGGAGCAAGTTACACAACACCACGGTGGGCAGGAGATAAATGGTGTGTCCCGGCTGGCGGAAAATCTGTTTGGCGCTGTCGGAGAAGATGCTGGAAGGCATGTAGTCGGGATAATTCTCTTTCTTGATGGCCACACAAAATCTGCGGAGGGAGACACAACGGCGGACGGTTGAAAGAGGGAGAGGGAGGGGAGAGAAACCCCTGCCTCTTTGGAGGCTCTTACGAACGCTCCATGTCCTTGAGCTACGACCACAAGGGAGCACAAAATTGCTGTCACTAATTCTATTCTACGAAGAATTGGCTCACCTGGAGAATCACCTCATCTGAACAAGCAACTCACCTGAAGAATCGGCTGTGGTCCAGCTCCATGGAGTGACACTCTCTCTTGCTGCTGCTGACCTCCGAAGCCTTCTGGACATTAGTCCAGTGGATGGGAGATTTGCAGAAAAAGACTCCGGTGCCTTTCGGCCTGGCCTGGAGACGCCAGGAGGTCAGGTGCAGAGGGATGGCGAAAGAGTCGCCTGGCATGACCGCCGGGAGCAGGACAGGTTCTGCAGGCAGGTGGAAAGGACACAATTATTTCTGAGGGATCTGAGGGATCCACTGAGCTGGCCGGGTTTTTTTTTTTTTTTCCTTGCCAGCCGTTTCATTACCCCGTGACATCCACGTGATAGCATCTGTTGTGGCTCCGTTACCTGAGCCTGTGTCATCGTCAGGAGAGGACTCCGAGAGTGAAGGGGAGGAGTTGGCAAGGCCTCCCTCTCCAGGACCCTCCTCTCTGGCAATGCCTTCGGTGTCAGCCGAAGGGCAAGAGATAGGGCCGGGGCCAAGCACGTCCACGCAGCCACAAGTGGACAGTGATGAGGGTAATGAGTCTTGGCTGGATCCACGCCAGCGTCGCAGAGATAAGCGCGCACAACAGAAGAAAAGGCGTGCCCGAGATTAGGCTGAGTCACTGGACCACACCCCACAGGGTATAAAAGGGAGCACGGTGGCCAGTCAAACCTTGTGACGAACAAAGCTGAAAGCTTCCACGACATTCTGCATTGCCGGACTTTTGCTATAGACTTTGCTGGATTATCTCTGGACTTGATTAACTCCGTAATTATTGAGCTGTTTCTTTTGATGTATCAGAAGCGGGGAGAAGTTCTCTCTCCTCTTCGTCAATAATAAACTCTTGGCAGGCAGCCACTAGGTTGTTGCCAAGTTCCGTTATCATAAGGAAAAGGATTTTGCCGGCTGGTTTGGTCTTTAACTCTTGAACGTCTGTTGGTGTGTGTGCGTGTGGTTGGGGACAGAACATCGTCTATAATAGCAGCCTGGTTTGCAGGTGACTCTCAAATTCATCCTTAACACAGGCCTTCCCCCCCCCCATCTTTCTGGCCAAATAACTGACCATGTCTCTCCTGGCCCCCCTCCTCATTCTAGGAAGAAATCACTTAAAAGATCCAGTTTTGGTCCCCACGTTACAAAAAAAAAGAGGTTGAGACTTTGGAAAAAGTGCAGAGAAGAGCAACTAAGACTCTTAGTCTTAGTTAATTAAACTAACTAATTAATTAAAGGCTTGGGGGACTAAAGAATGGCTGCAGGAATTGGGTTTAACCAGTCTAGAGAAAAGATGGACTGGGGGGGGGCATGATAGCAGTCTTCCAGTATTTGAGGGGCTGCCCCAAAGAAGAGGGAGGGAGGGGGTCAAATTTTCTGAAACACCAGAAGGCAGGACAAGAACCAACGGATGGAAACTAACCAAGAAGAGAAGCAACCTGGAACTAAGGAGGAACATCCTGATAGTGATGACAATTAGCCAGTGGAACAGCTTGCCACCAGAAGTTGTGGGGGTTCCATCACTGGAGGCTTTCAAGAAGAGACTGGACAGCCATTTTTCCGGAATAATATAAGGTCTCCTGCTTGAGAAGGGGGTTGGACTCGAAGACCTCCAAGGTCCCTTCCAACTCTATTCTGATTGATTGATTGATTGATTGATTGAAATGGCCTAGGGTCTCCTGCTTGAGCACGGGGTTGGACTAGAAGACCTCCAAGGTCCCTTCCCGCTCCATTCTGACCGAGTTGTTTTGTGGCTTCTGAAACACTTACTGTCCGGTGCAGAAGGACTGTCCAGCCTCAGCTCCATCGGCATTTCAAGTTTGTTTTTCACAATCAAAGCTGAACGAACTGTGATCACCTTCCGGGCACTGCCCTCCATGGTCACCGCAAAGACCACTCGAACGGGAGGCAATGAAGAAAACTGTAAAAAAATATACATATATATATATATATATATTTTAGAGAAAGAAAGATGAAAACGGAATCAATTTCGCAAATACGGTGGACACAAACGCCCCCAAATTCTACAACCAACTTACACGGAAATTTAGGTCCCAAATGATTTCTCTTAATAAGATGCACATTTTTTTAAAAAAAAATGAGAAAATGTTTGTGCCTGAAGGTCAATTAAATAAAAATGCAAAACAACCACCCCCCGAAACCCGTTTTTATTGTGCACCCAGCAAGAGTTAATGTTGTGTTGGATGCAATGATTTTATAAACCTAATTCTCGCCCTCTGTTCTGCCCTAGCTACGGACCCCAAAGAACGCGGCACACACAAAGTCCGTTCAAACCTTGGTCTGCTAAATAAACCAGTCTTTTTACACCAATGGCTGTTAATTAACTGCATTAACAGCCGCCAAGAATTCAAAGAATAATAACTGAAAGCTTACTATGGTTGGCAGAATGCCCAGAAGCAATTTGCAGGAAGCTGAGAAGATCAGCAAGACAAGACATGAAAGTATGTGAACGAAGTTGTTCCCTGCAAATTGCTTCAGTCGGCGTTCCTCCTTAAATAGGCTAAGGGAGTGGCCAATTAGCCCCAAGCCTTACTCTTGAGGAGACCTCCTCCTGAGGAGCCACTCCTGCCTTTTGGCAGCTCTGCGTGCCCATGCATTGAGAAGAGGCTCCTCCTCTTCGTCCTCTTCACTTAAAGGAGCTTCTGGAGGTTCTGAAGGCCCTGGCTGAGTCTCTGCCTCTGGCACCACATCCTCTTCGGCCTCCTCATTGTCCGACTCGAGTGCCAGCTGCACAGGCTGCTGGCGCAGCACCACACCAGCCTCCTCGCTGTCGGAATCAGCTACTAGCTGCACAGGCCGCTAACGGGCCACAACACCCTCTTGCACTCAGTGCTGACTGAAACATATTTGGAATATGGATTTTTTTTTTTAAAAAAAAAAGCAAAGACAGCTCCACCACCGATTTTGTCTTCTTCTGTGGATGAGTCCACTTCTACTCCCTTTATTCCATTTCTTCAGAGCTTCTGTCCGTTTACAAACCATCTGGAATGTCAGAGTCTTTTCCAGAACTAAGCCACCAGTTTGGAAATCCCTACAAATTTTGAGGATCATCCCTATTATCCTCAAAACCTATCAGCAAAATCAGAGAAAGCTTTTTCCAATGGGTTTTCAAGAGCAGAGTTCTGCTTATCGGTGACCAGGTTCAAATGCGATATTCGTTATTTCGTCTCCCGTTGAACCAATTCTGGTGTCCGGCACAGACGGCCAGGTCCAATTAAATTGATTTATTCCTATTTAGGGCTAGGCACAGAAAGCATCTCAACTTGTGGAGTGGGTGCGGTGGCCTAGAGGTGGAGCTCTGGCCTCACCATCAGGAGGCTGTGAGTTCGATCCTAGGGAGAGGCAGATATTTCTCTCTCTCTGGGCGCAATGAGAATATATATATATCTGCTGAACAAAACTCCGCATTGGTGACAGGAAGGGCATCCGGCCAGTAAAACACTCAGCTGCATTCGGTTGCCCAGACTCCACCCAGCAAGGGATTTTATGTTAAAATAATTATAAAATAAAATAAAAAAAGTTAAAAGATGATGATGATGATGATGACGGAAAGCTTCTCAACTAATAGCATCTGCTTGGAATTAAGATACGGGTCACTGGAGTTCAAGGGAAGTTGGACTTGTGGCTACGTAAGGATTCTCGGCTGATCCCTCTTTTGACTCCACCCCTCAGTTCCACCACTCCTTCTCCTCCTACATCTGGTTTGTTAAAGGCATTGTATGGTTTAAACAAACCATAATACAATCACACATGACTAAGAAGAAATTGAAGGACCGGAGGAAAGGAAATTCAACTTACATAAACCTGTGGATGGATGATGTTGGTTCTACTAATGGGGCTGCCAACCTACGTAAAAAAAAAAAAGAGCAGGAAAGTTGAATTCTGGCACGCGCGCGCACGCACACACACACACACACACACACACACACACACACACACACACACAGAGTGACCCGTTGGCAACTTGACAATTCCTTCTCATGGAGCACAATCTTTTTCTTTTTAAAAAAACAAAACAAAACCAGGATGTGCATTATAGGTAGTCCTCAATTGACAATCACGGCTGAGGCCAACATTTTTTCCGTGACTTAAGTCAAGACCGGTGGTTAAGTGAGTTTTGCTCCTTCATTCCGGAAGATGATGGGAAGCTGCCAAGCTGGCAAGATTGACAGCTTTGATTAGAGAGAAAAAATAGTAATAACATGAATTCCTTTGAATGGTGACTTGGACTTTTTGCGTGAGACAGAAAAGAACGAAAGAAAGAAAGAAAGAAAGAAAGAAAGAAAGAAAGAAAGAAAGAAAGAAGAAGGAAGGAAGGAAGGAAGGAAGGAAGGAAGGAAGGAAGGAAAGAAAGAAAGTAGACGTGGGTTTGATGATTGGAAAAAAACAATAGATAACAGGACAAAAAAACCCCAAATGTGGTTAATATTTGAGTTTTAATGTTCCAGAGTGAGAGAGCTGGAAGGGACCTTAGAGGTCTTCTAGTCCAACCCGCCCTCCAGTTTCAGAATTAGAGTCCGATGGGTTTTTTTTTTTATTAGAGTTTTGTCTTTAGTGTTAAACATAAACTGGTTTTTTTTTTTTTTTGTTCCTGAAAAGAATAAAAGAATTCAAGCCTAAACTTACGGTTGAAGAAGAATTGCTTTTATCTGGAGCCGCATACCGGAAAAATATCCCCACTTTGTCAACTGATACAGGACTAACGGCCTCCCAGCCGTTGACTCTCACTTGCAGCTGGTGGATTCTCAGGTCGTGGGTATGCCTGGACAGGTATGGTTTAAAAAAAAATAAAATAAATCAATTTATGTGAAGACCGACGGAATGGTGTTTAGGAGGAGACAGGCCCAAATTGACATCCCAAATGATGCTTTAAGAATCATTTTTTTTTAACCAAATGGGATTTAGTTAAGATTAGAGATAGGGTGAATGGGTAATATTGATTTGAGAGAAAAAAGAAGGAAAGGGGGGGGGGGGAAGGAAAAATAGAGAGAATAAATACTATGGCAAAAAGGGAATATATAAATAGTGTTGAAATGACTAAAAACTGTTTAAATTTGTGAACTGGCCAATACTCTGTTCAGAAAAAAAAAAATATGTATGTGTGTCTGTCTGTTTAAAAAAAAAATAAAAAAAAAACTTTAAAAAAAATCATTTTTTTAAAAAAAAAAATCTAGTTTTGCCTTAAGAATTTTTTTTAAAAAAATATAGTTTTGCCTTAATCGTTTTTTAAAATCTAATTTTGCCTTAAGAATCATTTTTTTTTAAAAAAAAAAATCTAGTTTTGCCCTTAAGAATCGGTTTAAAAAAATAAATAAAAATCTAACCTTAGGCTCAATTGCGGTCGTAGATTCGAGGCCTACCTGTATAACGATTAGCATTTGTAGAATAGGCACAAGGTACGGAATTATTACTGTTGCTGGTTTTTGAGATTATATAATATACTATAAACAGACGCCGAGACGCTATCAAATATACCCAGACGATGGGAAGAATATCTAAGAGTATAAATGATAAATATAAAATCCCTCCTCTGGTCTGAAACTAATCCTGGAAATCTAACAGACAGTGGGAAAGCAGTGAGAAAAATTGTGGTGTTTTTTTTTCTTTCTTTCTTTCCCGCCGCCTCACCTGTGCCTCAGTTTCCCCTTGGCTTCGAAGGCGAAGGGCACCTCTTCTCCCGCAAGGACTTCCCGCCACTCGCTGACTTTATGGGCTTCGTCCAGAAAGGTCTCCTTTTCTTCTGGCAGGACCGGTGGGCTCCCACTGTGCAGGAGGGCCGCGCTGGAAAGCAAGAACCCAGGGTCGTGAGTTCGAGTCCTGCCTTGGGGCTGGTTACCCTCCCTTTATCTCAAGTCCGCTTCACAGGGTTGTTGTTGGGGTGGTGGGAAAACAGCAGGGGGAGGGAGGAGGATATGTGTGCTGGATATGTTCGCTGTCTTGAGTGATTCGTAAAACGAATACGGGAAGTCCTTGACTTACAACCATTCGCTTAGCGACCGTTCGAAGAAACGACATCACTGAAAACAGGGACTTAGGACCGTTTTTCCACACTTACGACCGTTGTAGCAAAGCCCATGGTCACGGGGTCAAAATTCAGGGGCTTGGGAACTGGTGCCATATTTATGACGGTCACAACGTCACGTGATCCCGTTTTGCGACCTTCCGACAAGCGAAGTTCACGGGGAAGCCAGATTCGCTTTACAACCGGGCGGCTAACTTTATCGACTGCAAGGATTAACTACTTAACAACGGTGGCCAGAAAGGTCTTAAAATGGGGGGCAAAGCTGACTTCAAAAATGTCTCACTGGATGACAGAAATCTTGGGGCTCCGTTGTGGTCGTAAGCCGAGGATTCCCTGTGCTGTCCGAGAAAACTCGGCCGCCATCAAACAGCCGGCCGGAAGTCCCCACCTCTCGCTTCCTTACCGAGTTGGGGTGCTGGTCATCGTGGCAAACCACAGGGTGCAACCAGTGTGATTCCGGAGGGCGAAAGGGACAAAGGGCTGCCTCCGTTTGGGCGCCTTCATTTCAGCTGAAAGAAAGAAAGGAAGGAAGGAAGAAAGAAAAGGAAGAGTGAATGAGGTAGGGAAGCACAGAGCCAGGTCTTACTTACGAGGCTTAGCCTCTTTCGACCGGGTCAGGAATGTCTTCCCCATAAGAGGGGGTGGGGGTGGGGGTGGGGTGTCTCCTTCCCTTGATGGAACAAGCAGGTGCCTTCCCAAATCTCAATGCCTGGGACGAGCGCCCCCCCCCATTCGAAAATCCCACCCAGATAATTTGAAACGAAGAAAAGGAAAAAGGGAAGGGAAGGTGGAAGAAAGAAGGGAAGGGAAGGAGGAAGAGGGAAGTGAAGCGAAAGAAAGGAAAAGAAAGAGGAAAGGAGGAAGAAGGAATGGGAAGGAAGGGAGGGAGGGGGAAGGAAAGGAAAGAGGTATTTCCCTGAAAATAAGACCTAACCAAAAAAATAAGTCCTAGCATGATTTTTCAGGATGCTCGTAATATAAGCCCTACCCCCAAAATAAGCCCCAGTTAAGATCCTCAGCCGGATGGATGCATTTAGTACTGTATTCCCCCCCCAAATAAGACCCCAACCAGAAAATAAGCCCTAGCACGATTTTTCAGAATGCTCGTAATATAAGCCCTACCCCCAAAATAAGCCCCAGTTAAGATCGTCGACCAGACGGAGGCGTTTAGTACTGTATTTCCCCCCAAAATAAGACTTAACTGGAAAATAGAACAGAATAGAATCCTTTATTGGCCAAGTGTGATTGGACACACGAGGAATCTGTCTTCGGGTGCGTACGCTCTCGGTGTAATAAGGTGTCTTTTGGAACAAAAAATTAAATATAAGGTTCTTATTCATTTAAATATAATAAGTCTTATTTTGGGGGGTGGGGGGGGGGGGGAAACGCGGCGTATTTTAAATATCTTGCCGGCAAACAAAAGCGTCAGGAAAGGCCAGGAAAAAGAGGGAAAGCATCTGGAGAGACTGGGGATACGATACCTCTAGCATACATCTGGTGCTCAAGGTTAGTCAGACTGGCTGTGCTCCTAGTTCTAAGGTAGGCAAGAGGAAGGCCTAGCAGACAGGAAAGACAATGTTAGCGAGAAAAAGGCAGGTCAGGAGGCAAGATGGCGGTGGTCAGAAAAGGGGGGGGGGGTGCAAGAAGCCGTCTCAGCCCGAAGCTGTCACTCTGCAGTGGGGTGGAATAAGTTCCTTCGGACGGCTTTCAATCAGGTTTTGGGACCTACAGAAGGACTTGGACCAGGGGTAGGCTGCTGGGGGTTCGGCAGAACCCCTAGCTAAGATTCTGTGCAGTTTGGAGAACCCCTGAATCCCACTCCTGGCTGGCCACGCCCACCCAACCCCGCCCCTCCCAGGAGTCCCCACGCGGCCCGTTGTGGATGCAGGTAAGTGCAAGTAACATATGGAGGCTCGGGGAGGGTGAAAAACGGGCCTATCGGAAGTTTGGGAAGGCCAAAAATTCTGGGCTCCAGAGCCTGTTTTTGCTCTTCTGGAGGCTCGAGAAAAGCCTCCGGAGCCTGGGGAGGGCAAAAATGCACACAGACACACACCCGTCGTGGTGCAGGAGGCCGATTAGGCCACGCCCACCATGGCCGCTCCCACCCAGCAACTGGGCGGAGAACCCCTTGCTAAACATTTTGAAGCCCACCCCTGACTTGGGACTACAATTCCCTGTCTTGAAAATGTGTTGGTTCTGACTGGGACTTGTAGTGCTCACCGATCGAGTTAGGGAACCCTGATGAAGAGATGAGAAAAGGGAAAAAAAAAAAAAAAGGTCGTTTGATCTCAGTCCAAGAGAAAGCAGCCCTTGTTTTTCGAGCTCCAGGCACTCCTCAAGTTACGACAGTTTGTTGCGTGGCCGTTCAGAGTTACGACCGCATTGAAAAAAAGTAACTTACGCCCGTTACATAGAAAAGTACAACTGATGCCTCTTAAGGGAGGGATTTGGCAGAGGGGAAAACAGCGTCTGTAGAAGGGGGTGGGGGTAGGGATCCTAAGCATCCGGCTGAATGCTTTGCGGGCTGGTTAAGGTCTCCACATCCATGCTGCAGGCATCAAGCCCACGGGGGCCAGTCCACACCTTGCCTGAAGGAAGGGGGGTCCACCGAAGAGCCCACCCAGTCTTCGGATTCCAGATCCGTCGTTTCTTTCTCCTGACTGCAGTAATCGGCCATCCAGGACTGCTTGGTGCTGGTGTATTGCTCTAGGGAAGGAGACGGAGAGCCATGATTGAATGAATGAATGAGGGAAGAAGGGAAGAAAGGGAGGAGGAAAAAAGGAAGGAGGAGAAGAATGAAGCAAGAAAGAAGGAAAGGGAGGAGGGAAAGAAGGAAGGGAGGAAAGAAAGGAAAGAGGGAGGGAGGAAGGGAAGAAAGGGAGGAGGAAAAAAGAAAGGAGGAGAAGAAGGAAGCAAGGAAGGAGGAAAGGGAGGGAGGGAGAGAAGGAAGGAAAGGAAGGAAGGAAAAGGAGGGAGGCAAGGAAGGAAGGGAGGGAAGGAAGATGAGAAGAAAGGAAGGGAGGAGGAAAAAAGGAAGGAGGAGAAGGAAGCAAGGAGGGAAGGAAAGGAGGGAGAGAAGCAAGGAAGGAGGAAAGTGAGGGAGGGAAAGAAGGAAGGAAAGGAAGAAAGGAAAAGGAGGGAGGCAAGAAAAGAAGGGACGGAAGGAAGGGAAGAAAGGAAGGCAGGAAGGAAAAAAGTTAGGAGGAGAAGAAGGAAGAAAGGAGGGAAGAAAGGAAAAGAAAGATGGGGGAGGGAAGCCTCCTTCCACACAGCTCTTTGCAGTTCTTCCAGCTGAGATAGGAAAGAAGGCATCCTGATAACAACCTACCGATTAACCTGGATGTGATGTTGACATCCAGACGGTGCTTCGCCTTGACTTCCAGCTTCAGCCGCGAGGGGTGGAGGCGGCTGGCCGGCTGCCGTTGCCAAAACACGGAGCAGGGCCAAGGCTCAATGAACGGCTCCCAGCCTGGGAGGAAAAAAAAAAAGAGAGAGAGGGAGAGAAATGCCTTCACGGTGCTTCAATTCAACCCTACGGGAGAGCTTCCCCCGGGCGACGGGGAGTTCTAGCCTCACCCTTGGACGCGAAGCCAGCTGGATGACTTTGTGCCGGCCACTTTCTCTCGGCCCTAGGAAAGGAGGCAACGGCATTCTGAAAAACCCGAGAAAACTGCAGGGGTTTAACCTGGCGGTCTCCACGCAGGGTGGATTGGATTTAAACCAAGTCGATTTAAACCACGATTTAAACCACGATTTAAATCACTAGTAAAAAGGCTCGATTTAAACCGACTCGATTTAAATCGTAATTTTTCAAGAGCAACTGTCATCTCCGTCCTGCAGCGGCTCCTCCTCTGACCCGCTGTTGACTCACTGACAGTCCAAATATTGCAGAAATCTACAGCCTCATACGCTACATAACCAAGCTCCATTTCATGCTGAATAAACAGAATTATTGATATATCTTAAATAGAAAACTATCTTTAGGTTTTTAATAAAAGGGTATTTGATTAAAATAAATTTGATTACAAAAAATCCGATTTAAATTTTAAAAAATCCAATTTTTTTAATTTTGTTGTTGTTGTTGTTGTTGAAAAAAGCATAGATTTATATCTACCCTGTCTCCAAGAATCAGTTTGAAGGGAATATATGGCCAAATTGATTAATGGCATATAAAGGCAGAGATCTCTGTAAGTTTAATACTCTGACGATGTCGGCAGATGGCTGACGAAAGTTTAGTAGAATAAAATTTTAATTATTTTAGTTCCGGTGTTCGCAGAATGTCTGTTTCTTTCTTTACAAATATACCTAGAACTCGTATTTTTAGAATAGTTTGTTATATATATATATATATATAAAACAATTCCCAGGGCCATGTTCCCTGGGAAGGGCCAAAGCTTAATCAAGAATTTGGTTTTTCAATGAAAGCAGAGAGAAAGAGAGGGGCTCAATTGTGGTGGCCGAATGGCACATGGGGGTTGAGAAAGGCCACCGCTCTTAACATCAAATTCAGGTAGTCCTCGACTTACAGCCACAACTGAGTCGTCAATGTTTGTTGCTAAGCGAGACCGTTGCTAAGTGAACGTTCTTGCCCCAGTGGTTAGGTTAGTCACAGGTCGCTAAGTGAGTCTGGCTTCAGTGGTGGTGTAACTTCAAACGGTCACTAAAACGTGAACGGTTGTAAGTCGAGGACCAGCTGTGCTAGCGGCAGAGACTTACCGGAGAGTTCCCGGTTGTAATAGTCGCCGGAGAGCGTAAAATGAGCGTAGCCTTCTGGGCTGGCTCTCAAATGCTGAAGGAAATTCAGACCTGTAAGGGAAACGACGATTATTCACAAATTCTGAAAGTTTGAATCTCTAGGAAAGAATAAAATAGAAACAGAAATTCCTCACGACCTTAGGGGTCAAAGATCCCTCCTCTTATGCTAAAATAAAAAGCTTTTGAGCTTTGCTTTAAATATCAGGCCCTGGACATTTAACAGCTGTTCCCCAGAGTTTGGTCAAAAAAAGAACAATGAACCAGTGGAACAGCTGGCCACCAGAAGTTGTGGGTGCTCCATCCCTGGAGGAGATGGAACTCCTTTAAGAAGAGACTGGACAGCCATTTGTCCGGGATGGTAGAGGGTCTCCTGCTTGAGAAGGAGGTTGGACTAGAAGACCTCCAAGGTCCCTTCCAAACCTATCATTCTGAGATAGATAGATAGATAGATAGATAGAGATATGAAACATTAGATAAATAGATAGATAGATAGATAGATAGATAGATAGATAGATAGATAGATAATAGAGATAGGTAGACAGAGATAAACAGAAAGATAGATATATGAAACATTAGATAGATGGATAGATAGATAGATAGGTAGATAATGATCGATAGAGATATGAAACATTAGATAGATAGATAGATAGATAGATAGATAGATAGATAGATAGATAGATGATAGAGAGATAGATAGATAATAGAGATAGGTAGACAGAGATAGACAGAAAGATAGAGATATGAAACATTAGATAGATAGATAGATAGATAGATAGAGAGAGAGAGATAGATAGATAATAGAGATAGGTAGACAGAGATAGACAGAAAGATAGAGATATGAAACATTAGATAGATAGATAGATAGATAGATAGAGAGAGAGAGATAGATAGATAATAGAGATAGGTAGACAGAGATAGACAGAAAGATAGAGATATGAAACATTAGATAGATAGATGGATAGATGGATAGATAGATAGATAGATAGATAGATAGATAGATAGATAGATATAGATAATAGATAGGTAGATAATGATCGATAGAGATATGAAATATTAGATAGATAGATAGATAGATAGATAGATAGATAGATAGATAGATAGATAGATAGATAGAGATAGAGAGAGATAGAAAGGATACATGATAGACAGAGGCAGGTAGAGAGGGATGGATGGATGGAACAATTTGCCTCCAGAAGTTATGGGTGCTCCATCTCTGGAGGTTTTTAAGAAGAGATTGAACAGCCACCTGTCTGGAATGGTATGGTTTTTCCTGCCTGAGCAGGAGGGGGTTGGACTGGATGACCTACGAGGTCCCTTCCGACTCTAGCATTTCGCCTTCTAGCCACTTACGGAAAAGGTCAGCTCCGCCAAAGGAACGTCGCAGTCCATGCAATCGTCGATAAAACAAAATGCAGATGCTTTCAGCTTTGACTTCCACCCCGGAGACCAACCGAAGAGTCCTGGAGCTCTGCCCGTCTGTGCCGCTGGACTCGAACCCGGAGCGTTTCAAAGGTTCGGCGTTCTTGAAGAGCCAGCTGGCGGCTTTCTTCAGCTGACCTGACCGATATCAGATAAGGAAAGTTAAGAAGGGAATCGGTGTGTGGCCACTTGGCTTATTTGACACCGGCAAATACCACCTCTGGCTGGTCCTAGAGTGGGGAGGGAATGGAGATTTCACAGTATCCTTTCCCTGGAGTGGGGTGGGAATGGGGATTCTGCAGTATCCTTCCCCTGCTACGCCCTCCAAGCCAAACCACGCCCACCAAGCCACGCCCACAGAACCGGTAGTAAAAAAAAAATTGGATTTCACCCCCGGTTTAGTTTAGTTTATTATCATTGCCCCTCGTATAGTGAAATTAAATGCCATCTTCAGTCTACATAAAAACTTTTATAACGACTCTACGCAAATAACACACCTTGGCAATCCAGCAGAGCCTTCCGGCAGTCGTCCAGGCTGAAGCCCAGTTCCTGCAGGCGAGCCAGCTGCACTTCTGGAAGCAAAACAGTTTTATTCCGTTTATTGCGATTTCTCCTTGGGGGTTATTTTATTTTATTTTTTTAAATGGAGAACTCTTGCCATTTCTTTATCCTTGACTTACGACGACAATGGAGCCCGAAATTTCCGTTGTTAAGGGAGGATTTGCTAAGTGGGTTTTGCCCCGCTGTGCAATCTCTCTTGCCGCAGTTGTTAAGTGAATCGTTTCAGTTATTAAGCTAGTAACTCGAGTTGTTAAGTGAATCCGGCTTTGACTTTGCTTTGTCGGAAGGTCGCAAAACAGGGATTGCGTGATCCCAAGATGCTGCAACGGTCATAAATGTGAGTCAAGAAGAGGAGGAGTGGGGGGGGAAGGGGAGGAGGAGGAGAAGAGGAGGAGGAGGAGGAGAAGAACAAAAAGGAGGAGAGGGAGAAAGAGGAGAAGAACAAAAAGGAGGAGGAGAGGGAGAAAGAGAAGAAGGAGAAGGAGAAGAAGAAAAAGATGAGGAAGATGGGAAGGGAAGGAGAAGGAGAAGAAGAAGGAGGAGAGGGAGGAGTGGGGGAAAGGGAGGAGGAGGAGAAGAGGAGGAGGAGGAGAAGAAGAAGGAGGAGGAGGAAGAGGAGGAGGAGCGGGAGAAGAAGAATGGGAAGGGGAGGAGGAGGAGAAAAGGAGGAGGGAGAAAGAGAAGGAGAAAAAAAAGAAGTGGGAGAAGGAGGAGAAGGAGAAGAAAAAGGAGGAGGAGAGGGAGATGGAGAAGAAGAAGAAGAGGAGGAGGAGGAGGAGGAGGAGGAGAAGTGTCAATTCACTTAACCGCCAATTCACTTAACTGCCATGGTAAGAGAAATCGTAAAAGGGGAAAAAATTCATTTCTCCCCTGTCTTGCTTAGCCACATCAATTTTGGGCTCACCTTCTATCGTAAGTCGAGTGACCGCCCATATTTAGAACCCATTCCAACCACCGACGTTAATTTCCCAATATTTGGGCTCCGACAGAGCAGCAGGGAGTGGGGTGCAGAGAAGGCAGAGAAGACAGTTTGAAACCGACGTTCCTACCGAGGACTGGATCCAGTGACCGTTTAGCTGCCTCCGTCCGTTCGGCGCTTGTTCCCGAAATCTCATTCAGGCCAGAGGAGCCGGAAGGGGCCGGAGAGTCTGCGGCCGGAGGGCTGGGTAACACCCCGCTGGTCTGCTTGGAGATGGACTTGGCGATGGCCAGAAAGAGCTGGACGTCGTTGTAAGAGAGGCGGATGTCGAGGGTTTGCAACTGGATCTGGGGGGAGAAAACAGCAGCTGTGAGAAGAGAGACCCTTCCCCAAATTGGATGGGAAAAGGGATCTTCCACATGGATGGGAAAGGCCTGGAGTTTCTTCTAATCAATCAATGAACTGGAAGGGACCTTGGAGGTCTTCTAGTCCAGCCCCCTGCTCAATTAGGACACCCTAGGCCATTTCAGAGAAGTGGTTGTCCTATTTCTTCTTGAAAACCTCCAGTGATGGAGAACCGACAATTTCTGGTGGCAAGCTGTTCCACTGGTTAACGGTTCTCTCTTTCAGAAAATTCCTCCTTAATTCCTGGTTGCTTCTCTTCTTGGTTCTGTGTTTCTTGTCCTGCCTTCAGGTATTTTGGAAAATAAATGGACCCTCCCCTTCTTTGGGGCAGCCCCTCAAATACTGGACGATGCTATCACGTCCCCCCGTGGTCCTTCTTTTCTCTAGACTGGCCAAACCCAAATCCTGCAACCGTTCTTCGTATCTTTTACCCTCCAGGCCTTTTAATCGTCTTGTTTGCTCTTCTTTGCACTTTTTCCAACCTCATTTTTGTAACGTGGGGGTAACCAAAACCGCATGGAGCTTTCTTCCAGGTGTGGCCTAACTAAGGCTGGGAAGACTTCTGGGGTGGGGAGGGGGAACCTTACCTCTAGAAGGGGAGGGAAGTCTCCGCCGTTGAAAGCGTCCAGGAGACCCGATCCGTTCGGGTAGGAAGAATTCCCCACCAGCTCCACCTGGATCAGGGCCGGATCAAGGATGGAGAGGGCCGTTTCCTGCTCGTTGCCCAGCCGGCAGGAGAAAACCTAAAAGAGCAGAATTCGACCTGTAGACCCTTGGAGGTGAGGCTGCCTTACCTTGAAGCGGGACTGGAAGGAGGGGAGGCAACCCGGAGACCCTACGGCAGAGTTTATCCATCGTGGAGACTTCAACAGGTGTGGACTTCAACTCCCAGCATGCTCCCAGCCAGCGTGGGGAATGCTGGGAAAATGGCTGACTGGGGAATGCTGGGAGTTGAAGTCCACGTCTGTTGAAAGTGCCGTGATTGACAAACACTGGCCTTTAAGCTCGGGTTATTCGGCAGAAAATTCTGCCTTTTGGTTTTTGTTTTCGTAAGAAGCTCAACTGTGAAATCCATCCTTTGTGTGGAACATGCATTTTTTAAAACCATAGGTAGTCCTTGACTTACAACTGTTCGTTTAGTGACCATTCAAAGTTACAACAGCACTGGGAAAAAGTGACTTTTCCCCACACTTATGACCGTTGCTAGCGTTCTTAAATTATGGGGCCAAATTTATATATATTCTTTTAATACTACTTTAATGTTTGTAATTTATGTTTTTATTCGGCTGTACACCGCCCTGAGTCCTCAGGGAGAAAGGCGGAATATAAATTGGATATAAAATAAAATAAATAAATAAATCCCCCGTGATCAAAATCCAGACGCTTGGCCGCTGGTTCACACAGGCAGTCCTCGCCTTACGACCACGACGGAGCCCAAAAATCTCTGCTGTTAAGCGAGACCTTTGTTCAGCGAGTTTTGCCCCGTTTCGCAACCTTTCTTGCCATTGTTGTTAAGGGAATCACCACAGCGGATAAGTCGGTCACATGGTTGTGAAGTGAATGGGGCTTCCCCCCCCCGCTGACTTTGCTCGTCGGAAGGTTGCAAAATGTGATCGCGCAGCAACAGTCGTAAGGGTGAAGCAGTTGCCAAGCATCTTGAATTTCTGACCGTGGGGATGCTGCAATGGTCATAAGGGTGAAAAACAGTCCAAAAGTCACATTTTTCAACACCCTTATAACTTTGGTCATTAAACAAACTGTCATACGTTGAGGACGACCTGTATTTATGACCAGCGGGACCCCTTGGGCAGAGTCCCAGGGGGTCACGCGATCCCCTATTTACAACCTTCTGACGAGTCAAGTCAACGGGAAGAAAGCCACTTCACAACCGGGTTTACTAAGGAAACTAGCAGAGTGTTTTTTTTAATGGCCGGATGCCTTTCCTGTCACCAATGCGGAGTTTTGTTCGGCAGATATATTCTCTGTGTGCCCAGAAAGAGAAATATCTGCCTCTGCCTAGGATCGAACTCACAGCCTCCCGATTGTGAGACGAGAGCTCCACCTCTAGGCCACCGCACCCAATCCCCTTAGCAACTTAAATCCGGAGCTCGATTGTGGTCTTAAGTTGAGGACTTCCTGTCCTGAAAATGATGAGCCTCCGTCGGGGACTCGGGATGCAGTCGGTCGCAGAATGCCACGGAAACTGCCCCCCACCCCCGGCGGAGACCCAGCAGTCTCACCTCGATGCCCGACAGGCTCCCGGAGAAAGGATGATCGATCACCTTGGGCTTATAGGTCAGGACAGTCGTGCCCTTCAGAATGACCGCGTTAGTGTCCGTGCAGGTCATGTCTTCGACCACCACGAATTCCGTATCTGGAGGAGGAGAATCAAAAGGGTTGGAAGGGGCGAGGTGGATGAACTGGGAGGAGGAGGAGGCGGCCTCTCTCCCGATCATGCGTTTAACGTAATTTTAATCTACAAAATTTACTTAATCGTTTTGTTCAATAAACCACGATTAAACCACGATTAAGGTTTCCGGCGGGAAACCTTCCCTTACCGGTCACGTTGACCTTGACTTCCAGCTGTTTTTCCGTGGAGATCTGGAGCGAAGAACGCTTGGTGACGATGCCGCACTTGATAGCTTTGGGAACGACCGCCGTCTCGCCCCCGAGGCTCCGCTGGCGGGCAGGAGGCGGGTGGGAGGGTTTTTTAGGGTCGCTGGGGGTTTGGAGGAAGTCGTGGACCAGCACCAGCCAATCGAAGATCAGGAAGACACGGAGGTTGTTCAGGACTACCGTGAAGGAGGAGGAGTCCTTGGTCGACCTGGAAGGGAGGTGGGTTAACTCAAATGGTAACAAGCTAGCTTCCTTCTTTCCCTTCCTTCCTTCCTCCTCTCCTCTCCTTTTCTTTCCTTCTCCTTCCTTTTTTCCTTCCTTCTTCCTCTCCCCTTCTTTCTTTCCTTCCTTCTCCCTCCTTTTCTTTCCTTCCTTTCTTCCTTCTTTCCTTACTCCTCTATTCTTTCTTTCCTTCTCCCCTCCCCTCTCTTCCTTCCTTTCCTTTCCTTCTTGTCCTCCTCCTGTCCCTCCCCTCCCTCCTTCCTTTTCTTCCACCTGTCCCTCCCTTTTCCTTCCTTCCTTCCCTCTCTTCCTTTCCCTTTTTTCCTTCTCCCTTTCTTCCTACCCTTTCTTCTTCTTCTTCCTTCTCTTTTCCTTCTCCTTCCTTTCTTCTTTCTCCACCTCCTGTCCCTCCCCTTTCTCTCTCCCTCCTTCCTTCCTTCTCTTCTCCTTCCTTTTCCTCCTCCTGTCCCTTCCCCTTCTCCTTCCTTCCTCCTTCCCTTCCTTCCTCCTTTCTACCTTTTCCTCCTCCTATCCCTGCCCTTTCTCCCTCCTTCCCTCGCTCCTCCCTCTCTCCCCCTTCATTAAAGATGGTTAGTGTCAGCACTTCAAGCTGCATTTACTCTAGTGCTGACATAAGAAGGAGAGGCGGAGGCGTCTGGAAAGGGACGTTTGACTTTTCACCTACTTATTTTCCCTGGAGATAATATCCCCTAGGAGATGGGATGGGAGGGGGGAAATTCCTTTGAGCTGGAGCAGTAGATTAGGGGTAGAGTGACTTGGAAGATGGCCAATGAGCGCAGGGGAGTGGGGAACGGAAAGGGAGGGTTTTGGGTCAGGAAGTCAGTGTTGGCTGTGATGGAGTCGGGTCTAAAATGTCGTGCTTAATAAATAGGAGTTTTTCTTCAAAGACTTTGTTTGAAATGCAATTTATTTAAGACGACCTCGAAACCTGACGGATAGTACTTTTCACCGAACTATAAGCCACGCTGAAACTTCTCCATCTGAAATATCAAATGTTAATTATATTTAAATAGATTATCATAGAAATCATATTTAATAATGTGATAATCGTATTTAAATAGATTTCTATGGTATACTTTTTCTAGGTTGGGAGAATTGGGAGGGACCTTGGGGGTCTTCTTGTCCTACCCCCTGCTCAAACAGGAGACCCTAGACCACATCAGACCGATGGCTGCCCAGTCTCTTCTTAAAAATCTCCAGTGATGGAGCAGCCACAACTTCTGGAGGGAAGCGGTTCCGCTGGTTAATTGTTCTAAATTGTAATTAATTGCTCGGAAGAGGCTGGGCAGCCATGTATCAGGGGGCTTTCTTCGCTTGGATTCCTGCATTAAGCAAGGGGTTGGACTCCAAAGCATGGAGGACTCTAGGCTCCTAGGCTCCCACGGGGCCTTCTGGGAAAAAGGACCGGAGGCTTCTTTTACCTGTAATGCAGCTCAATCTGGATCGCCCCCCTGAGAATGACTGTTTTTTCGAAGGCTGGAAAATGCAGTTGAAGACGTTGGGCGTTCCCGCAGAGGTCCTCTGCCCACCGTATCGTGTGTCGAATGCCATCATGGAGTGGCAGACCAGGTTGATGGTTCGCGTTTGATTGGAGAAGCTCTCGAAGAGCAGCTTTGATTTTTTAAAGTCAAACCTAAACCAATTTGAAGGAGGGAGGGAAGGAGGGAGAAAGGGAGAGAAGAGAAAGGGTGGAGAGAGGGAGGAGAGAGAGAGAGCAAGAGAGTTAGGAGAGGGAGGGAGAAAGAAAGAAAGGGGAGAAGAGGAGAAAGGGTGGAGAGACAGAAAAAGAGAGAGGGAGGAGAGAGAGAGAAGAGAAGAAGAGAGACGAGACAAAAAAGAGAAAGAGAGGAGAGAGAGAAAAAGAGTTAGGAGAGAGAGGGAGAGAGAAAGGGAGAAAGAGAGGGAGAAGAGGCAGAGGCAAAGAGACAGAAGGAGAGAGAGAGAGAGAGAGGAGGGAGAGAAGAAGAGAAGGGGTGGAGAGACAGAGAGAGGGAGGAGAGAGGGAGGAGAGAGAGAGAGAAAGGGAGAAAGAGAGGGGGAGAAGAGACAGAGGCAGAGAGACAGAAGGAGAGAGAGAGTGAGAAAGGGAAAGAAGAGAAAGGGTGGAGAGACAGACAGGGAGGAGAGAGGGAAGAGAGAAAGGAGAGGGAGGAAGAAAGAAAGGGGAAGAAGAAGAAGGGTGGAGAGACAGAAAAAGAGAGAGGAGAGAAAGAGAAGAGGAGAGAGACAAAAAGAAAGAGAGGAGAGGAAGAGGAGAGAGAGAGAGAGAAAAAAGAGTTAGGAGAGAGAGAAAGGGAGAAAGAGAAGAGAGGGAGAGAAGAGACAGAGGCAGAGAGACAGAAGGAGAGAGAGAGGAGCGAGAGAGAGAATGAGTTTTCCCCAGATTAATCTTGATTAATCTTATTATCTTTTAATACTTATAATAATTATTATCTTGATTATCTTAAGGGACAGTTTTTTTCCTCGTGCCATTGAGCTGCTGAAAACGTAATTCTCACAGTGCTATCTGTCCAATGTATTGGCCACATTTATTTTATTTTATTCTGGGAAAAAAAATTATACTCGCCTTACTTACATTACCACAGTCATAGTCCGTTTAACTACAATGCTGCGTATTTCCCCATGTAGTATGGCTGGAGCAAGTTTCCCCCCTGAAAGCGAAGCTGTGTTAAGGTCCACGAGAGAGAGAGAGAGTAACCATACCTGGCCAGGGAGCCTTGCTTGGGCTGAGGGCTAGTCAGTTCCAGACTCACGTTGACCATGTCAATCAGGAAGGACAGGCAGATGTAAACCTCGCCACTCAACACCGTCTGGAAGAAAGAAAGAAAGAAAGAAAGAAAAACACTCAACTCTTAACATAAAACTTTGGCACCAGTTTTAAATTCCCAGCTTTGCTTTGATTCCAGATTGAGAAGCAATTCCAACCCCAAAGTCCAGCTGACACATTAGGCAGCCTTCAAATTTTATTTTGCAGGTGTTATGCAAGGGGGGGGGGGGAAAGGAGGGAGGGAGGAAAAGAAGGAGAGAAGGCAGAAGAGAAGCTGAAGGAGGGAGGGAGAGAAGGAAGAAGGGGAGAAGGAGGGAGAGAAAGAGGAAGAAAAGAAGGGGGAGGGAAGAAGGGAGGGAGGAAAAAAGTACAGACAGAGGGAAGAAGAAAGGGAGGCAGGAAGAAAGGAGAGAAGGAAGACGAGAAGGGGGAGGGAGGGAGGAAACCGAAACGAAATACCATCTCACATGTATTCTTGGGTCCTGCAAGTCGTAGGGCCGTATGAACTCCTCCACGGGCTCCCCCAAATTATTCTCCAACAGACCCCGGACCAGCTTGTATTTATTCAGATCCAGAGAACAATGGACCGAAGAGACGATGCCGTGGACCGAGATATCCGGCACGGCGTGGCTGATCTCCCTGAATGGAAAAAAAAAAAAAATAAAGTAAAAAAATAAAATAAAATAATACACACCATTCTTCGTGGCATAACCGTCATCGGACAACCTTATGTGTGATGTACACCGAAGATGGCATTTAATTTTGCTGTACGAGGTGCAAGGACAATAAATTAAAGGAGCCTGGTTTAGCTCAACAGACAGAAGCACTGTAATTTAACACCAGCTGTCTGCAATTAAAGTAAGATCGAATCTCACCAGGCTCAAGGTTGACTCAGCCTTCCATCCTTTCTAAGGTAGGTAAATTGAGGACCCAGTTTATGGGGGCAATAAGCTGACTTTGTATAAATATACAAAAGGATGAAGGCTATTGCTTAACACATTGTAAGCCGCCCTGAGTCTCCGGAGAAGGGCGGCATATAAATCAAATTAAAAAAAAAAAAGAAAAGGAAGGAAGGAAGGAAGGAAGGAAGGAAGGAAGGAAGGAAGGAAGGAAAGAAAGAAAGAAAGAAAGAAAGAAAGAAAGAAAGAAGAAAGAAAGAAAGAAGAAAGAAAGAAAGAAAGAAAGAAAAGCTGACTTTGTATAAAAAATATATAAAAGTATGAAGGCTATTGCTTAACGCATTGTAAGCCGCCCTGAGTCTCCGGAGAAGGGCGGCATATAAATCAAATTAAAAAAAAAAAAGAGAAGGAAGGAGGAAGGAAGGAAGGAAGGAAGGAAGGAAGGAAGGAAGGAAAGAAAGAAAGCAAGAAAGAAAGAAAGAAAGAAAGAAAGAAAGAAAGAAAGAAAAGCTGACTTTGTATAAATATACAAAAGTATGAAGGCTATTGCTTAACACATTGTAAGCCACCCTGAGTCTCCGGAGAAGGGCGGCATATAAATCAAATTTAAAAAACAAAACAAAAAACTAAACTAAACTAAACTTCAGGATTGACCCCAGGTGTCGCCCTAATCTGGACTCGTCCCCAACCCGGAAGCAGACCCGAGGTGACCGTGGCAATGCCACAGAGGCCCAAACTCACCTGTCCAAGTTTCTCTCCACTTGCAATTTCAGCCTGAAAGGTTCCGTTAAGAGGCTGCCTCCCGTCTGCCGGATGACGAAAGACGGGAAGGTCAAATCCACCGAAGCGTCTTGGACGGGCTGGGAATATTCGCGGGAGTATCGCTCCGCGGCGAAGATGTCCATGTCCTGCAGGTCGACGGTGATGCAGTCCAGCAGGCAGGCCTGTTCCTCTGCAAAAGAGCAGGCTTCGTTTTAATTTGATTTTAATTTAATTTACTTTACCGTCATTGCACACGGTAGAAGGAAATTAAATGCCGTCTTCCCAGTGTACATTACAACTCTAAAAATAAGAACACAAACATACGTCCTCTACATTCTGTATAATTGAAATTGAAAACCCGATATTGCACTATACCGTAGAATCCAATATGGTTACTGCCCTGGGATCGGAATGGGATTTTTTGCCTCCTACCCTTGGACGCGCCTGCTTCTCCGCCAGGCTTCCGCCTCGGGGGATTCTCCTCTAAGCTTTTCTCCTCGGCTGAGGCGCCTCCGTCCATTCGCCATGGCCCCTCCGTCCCACACGTTTCAATTGTTGTCGTAAGTCGAGGACTATCTCTGCCTTCCTCTGCATGGCAGCCTTGCCTAATAAACTCCTTCTCTTTTCTCCTCTGTGTTAGAGGCACATCTAATTATATCAAGATGATATAAGGTATCCTGCTGGAGCAGGGGGTTGGACTGGATGACCTCCGAGGTCCCTTCCAGCCCTGGATTGCTGTCCTGTTTCAAAGCATCCACTGAAGCTGTGTCTAGTGCCAGGGTTTGTGGCCCTTCCCTCCTCTCCTTTTTCTCTCCCTTCCTTCCCACCCTCTTTCCTTTCTTTCTTCCTTTCCTTTCCTTTCCTTTCCTTTCCTTTCCTTTCCTTTCCTTTCCTTTCCTTTCCTTTTCCTTTCATTTTTTCATTTTCATTCCTTTCCTTTTTTTCTTTTCTTTTCTTCTTTTCTTTCTCTCTTCTCTTTTCTTTTCTTTTTTTTTCTTCTTTTTCTTTCTTTCTTTCTCTCTCTCTCTCTCTTTTTTCTTTCTTTTTTTCTTTTCTCTCTTCTTTCTTTTTCTCTCTCCCTCTCCCTCTCTCTCTCTCTCTTCCCTTCCTCCTTCCCTCTCCCTTTCTAAGGCTAGGATACCCACCCGAAACAAAAACTCCTTTGGATGAACTCCTTTTGAATCCTCACTTACCAGGGTTATCCGCCAACGAGAAAGGAGAGGATGGGGTCGGGTTCGCCCCGATTTCTGTGGCGTGCTCGCTTTTCTGACCGCCGAGAATCGGTCCAGAAGATGACTCTTTTGTGGGCAAACCTTCAGAGAGATGGGGGGCCTTCTTGGATTCATCGCCACTCGGAGTTTTCTTCACGTTATGCTTTGGGGTCCTCAGCGGTGAGGAAAACAGAACGGGATCCTAATTAAAAGGGGACTGTATAAATTAGCGATTTGGTTTTTTTTTTTTTAAAAAAAAATTGAGTTTTCACAGCAAGGCTGTTCTGCAAACCTATCCCCCCCACAAATCAGTAAACCCATCAAGTATTTCCATTTATTCTAGGTGTTACTGACTCCAAATGGAACCTAACGACAGCAAGAGAAAAGGCAGGAATTTGCTTCAGAATCGGTTTCTTTTCATTTGGATTCTTTTCCAATTAACAACTCATCTCACACACACACACACAAAAAATCTACTTCCAAAATCAAGAAGAGATCACTCCAAGGAAATCCACGGGCGGCTAAACAGCATGCAATTTGGAATGAAGCTTTTATATTTATCCTTTGTTTAAAAAAATAAAATAAAAATTCTTAAAAGGGCACGGCATACGGGCACAGCAAACCAAACTCTAAAACCAGTCTTGGTTGGTTGTTTTTTGGGGGGGGCAGAATTCTGCAGCTTTTAGGAATTCTAAATTTTGGAATTTTGGCACATACGTGCCAGTCGTTCCTGACTCTAGGGGGCGGTGCTCCTCTCCGTTTCAAAGCCGAAGAGCCAGCGCTGTCCGAAGATGTCTCCGTGGTCATGTGGCCGGCATGATTCAACGCCAAAGGCGCACGGAACGCTGTTCCCTTCCCACCAACGGTGGTTCCTATTTTTCTACTTGCATTTTTTTTAACGTGCTTTCGAACTGCTAGATTGGCAGAAGCTGGGACAAGGAACGGGAGCTCACCCCATTCCGCGGCACTAGGGATTCGAACCGCCGAACTGCCGACCTTTCGATCGATAAGCTCAGCGTCTTAGCCACTGAGCCACCACGGGCCTCCTATATTTTATATTATATTTAAGAGGGACCCTTTATATATTTATCCTTTGTAAAAAAAAAAATCCAGAACCTGCTGGATTTCACCCCTGGGAGCGGGGTATAGAAAAGGTTGGGAACCTCTGCTTTAGACGCTGCCCGTTTCGGAAGCAACTCCAGACAGCTGCAGAATTCCCCGAAAATTCCCAGCTTCGGAAAACGGAGCACTTGCACCCAGACAGATATGTTAAATACCTCCCATAAAACAGGATCCTTGCACACCTTGCCTTGCAAAATCGAATCCTCCAAAGGAAAGAAGGTAAAAAAAAACGGGAGAAAAATTATACACGGGTCATTTTTTTACGGTTTTCCTAAAACGGCCACAACGCTTTCGAGAAACGGAAAGGAAACGCCGCGACGGCTCACCTTATCCTTGAGCGAGAACGTAGCGGAAGCACCTGCCACCAGGAAGCGGTTCTTGATTTTGAGTTTCCCCAGGTTGGCTACGATAAGCTGGCTGGATCTGGAGCTTTCGGGAATAAGGAGGACGGGAGCACCAGCTTCGATGTCCAGAAGGATTCTGGCTGCTCGCTGGGCCTGGTCTCTCACCTGAAGGAAGGAAGGAAGGAAGGAAGGAAGGAAGGAAGGAAGGAAGGAAGGAAGGTTTTAATAAAAAGCTCTATCGGGCCATTGGTGGCTTTCAAAGCGATTTCAAGGAGGGACATCCAGATCGCCGTCGTCCCAAAGGGGCTTTTTCAAGAGGTAATTGGATTTTCTTGGGGTTTTTCTTTGAAACTATAAACATTACGAGAAGCCGAGTCGGCCGTTATGGATTCAATTTGGCAACCTGAAAGGCCTCGGCACAGATTTTAATAAGGGTCTCTAACCGCCCTCCCCCATGCAAAATATCCCAGGAGAGTTTTAGATAAAACGAAGCCCCTGCTGCCCCTTAAGTCCCAGAGATCTCCTAGCCACGTTCCTTTGAGGGAATGCGTCTTGTGCTACGCACCGTTTGCCCCTCCACGGCGGCCCTCTGACGGCCCAGAACGTCCTGCAGTTGTGTGAAATGCTGGATGAAGGAGATGACCTCCGCTTGGAAGCGCTGGGTGTGGATGTACTGCACCGAAGCCATCCGCAGGCTGACCCGCACGTCGCACTCTCTCTGAAGGGACAAGTCCGGCCGGCCGTACCTTGGGGGGGGGGGGGGGGGGGGAACCAGACAACCAACATGCTTCTCTTTTTAACCCAACAGAATTTATTCTGGATCTTTGGTGAGAACAGAGCGGAGGCCGTGTCTTTTGGCCTGCACAAGGTGAAGGCTGAGAGATCTGGAGCCAGATCTCAGTATTTGTCCCTGCCTTCAGAAGAAGGAAAAGATTAAGGGCGCAAAGATTAAGCTCAGGAAGCGGAGTAGGAGAGATATGGGGTGTGCGGACTGCATTTGGGAAGGAAGGAAGGGATGGGAAGGAGGGAGGGAAGGGAGGAAAAGGAGGGAGGAAGATGGGAGGAAGATGGGAGGGAAGGAAGGAAGGAAGATGGTAGGGAGTGAAGGAAAGAAGGAAGGAAGAAGATGGGAGGGAGGGAGGGAAGAAAGGAAAGAGGGAGGGAAGGAAGGAAGGAAATAGGGTGAGAGGGAGGGAAGGAAGGAAGGAGATGGGAGGGAGCGAGGGAAGGAAGGAAGTAGGGGAGGAAAGAAGATGGGAGAGAGGGAGAGAATAAAATAGGGTGGGAGGGAAGGAAGGAAGGAAGGAGATGGGAGGAAGGGAAGGAAGGGAAGGAAGGAAATAGGGAAGGAAGGAAGATGGGAGGGAGGGAAGGAAGGAAGGAAGGAAGAGGGAAGGAAGGAAGATGTGAGTGAGTGAGTGAGTGAGGGAGGGAGGGAGGAAGGAAGGAAGGAAGGGAGGGAGGAAGGCTCAGTTGCTCAAAAAGTAGCAAGTAATCCTTAGCCTCCAAGATTTATCTCCAAGATCAAGAGACCCCTTGGCTTGTTTCCTGAACCACCAGCTATCATACCCCATTTTCCATCCCCTCATCTGTTAGCCAAAATGGGATCCTGGCAAAACATTTGGGGGCGGGAAACAAACCCAACCCCAAACCCCCCTCAGTAGTCCCAGGTAAAGGAAAAGGAGATTCCACCACCTACTTGCGGACGTGGAAGATGAGGGCTTCCTCCCCGCTGGTGGTGAAGCGTTCCCTGTACAGCTCTCCGTGGGTGGTGAGGTCGCTTAGGGACAAACTCCCGATGCTTCCCCGGACGGTCAAATCCCCTTCTGCAAGGTTAAAAAGGTTCCGCCAGAGCCGGAGTCAGCCTGAGCCACGGTTTAAAACAGATCACGTCAAGACAATTTTATTTATACATTTATATATATATATATATATGAATTATACCTGTCGTCTCCACGTGAGTGACAAGCTTGGATATGTTGGCTTTGGCCAGTTCATTGGTTGCCTTATTCAGAACCATGGAGAGAGAGTGGACCTGTTGAAGCAGAAAGAATCATCATCAGATCGACAATCAGATCAAGATCCTTTTTAAAAAAAATATTACCAATCTAGGACAGGTAGTCCTCGACTTATGACTGTAATTGAGCCCAAAATATATCTTGCCAAGAAAGATGTTGAGTCTGGCCCCATTTTACGACTTTTCTCGCCACGTTGGTTAAGTGAATCTCTCCTCCTCCTCCTCCTCCTCCTCCTCCTCCTCCTTCTTCTTCTTCCTTCTTCTTCTTCTTCTCTTTCTTTCTTCTCCTTCTCCTCCTCAGGAAGCCAACGGTGATGCCAGATTCATTTAACGATCGTGTTACTAACTTAACAAATGCAAGGATCCACTTAACAACGCTGGCAAGACAAGTCGTAAAACGGGGGCAAGACTCCCTTAACCCACTTCCCACTTGGCCAGGCGAAATTTTGGCCTTGATCGTAGTCGTAAATCAAGGACTGCCTGCGTTTACGGTGTGGGATTACCATTCTCCTACCTTCAGATCCAGTTTGGAGTTTACGGACTCTTCCCGAGCCTCGTCGTCCGGCGAGGGATTTAACTCCGATTTGGTGGCCTGCTGGACGTCCCCGCTCGGCGTCAACTTGACGCCGTGATTCTCGGCCGTGGATCCGATGCCGAAGAAATCCAGGATCACCACCCAAGTCTGCAAGGTGATCAGGACATCCAGGCAGTTGAAGTCGATGTCCACGCTGCGGTTGATCCTGTCGTAGCGCGACGAAAACTCCGGGTGTTTCCTGTCCACCAGGAGGACGTTGATGTGCACCAACGAATCGTCGAAGTCGCTCCTTCCGGAGGGCGCGGTCAGTTCTTTGGCGGTGGGAGAAGGTGGCGGGGTCAGCGGGCAGCCCTCCTCGGCCCCTTCGCGGTGCTTCGGTTGAGAGAGGCAAGAGGGACGCTGGTAGAACTGGAAGACGTTGGGGGCTTCCTCCATGTGAGAGGGGAGAGAACGGGGCATGTCCGGGTACTCCACGTTGGAGACCAGCGGGCAGGATTGGGAGAGGTATTCCTTGTGGGCCAGGTTGGAAGGTTTGGGGGCCCCGTGGGACACCATGAGGTTTCTGTACGGGGAGTCGGGGTTCTTCACCAGGAGGTCTTCCATCAGCAGAGAACGTAAGGTGGTCTGGATGGACAAAGTGTGAGGGTGGTCCTTGGAGAACTCCACGTCGAAATCCTGAAAGGTTAAGCTGACCAGGCCTTGGGCCCCCAGGGTCAGATCGCCGCTGAGCTGGACCTGCAGCTGGGCGATGTGAAACGTGGCTTGGATCTGAGTGAAAGATCGGGAGGCTTCCTGGACCGGCAGCGGGCCTTTGGCGTCGGAATAGGTCGAGTGGGTGAAGAAGCCATTGTCCTTGCGGCCGGAGGAGAAATCGGCGCTTAGACTCCGGAGGGAAGCCGAAGGAGAAGCCAAGCTGGAATAAGTGGACGATGGGAAGCTGGACGGAGGCTTGGTCAGGTCCTCGTTGCACACCAGGTTGTCCAAGGTCTGCATCACTTGCTCGTAGACGTGCTTGGCCAAAATCACCTGCGGGGTTTGGAAACAAAGATAAGGTGAGCGCTTCTAATTTTGTGGGATATCAGATTTAGTGGAGTGGAGTGGAGTGGAGAGGAATGGAATGGAATGGAATGGAATGGAATGGAATGGAATGGAATGGAATAGAATAGAATTCTTTATTGGCCAAGTGTGATTGGACACACAAGGAATTAGTCTTTGGTGTATATGCTCTCAGTGTACATAAGGAGAATAAAATACATTTATCAAGAATAAAAAGATACAACACTTAGTGATAGTCATAGGTTACTAATAAGCAATCAACTCATACTAGGAAACAAATAAAACAATATAAATTGGAAGGCAAGCAACATGGTTATAGTCATAAGTGGGAAGAGATAGGTACTAGGAAGGATGAGAAGAATAATAGTAATAATAGTCTTAGTAAATGATAGTGTTGTGGGAATTAGTTGTTTAGCAGAGTGATGGCATTTGGGAAACTTTTTAAAAACTTTTTTAAAATGTAATTTTTTTTAAAAAAAAAATTAAATTAAAATATGTAAAAAAATATGTAAAAAAAAATAAATTTTTAAAATTAATTATTATTTTTTTTACCTGCAGAGGGTTGACGAACTTCCCTTCGATCCTCATCAGGCTTGAAATGTTGACACTGTCGCTCGGGGAGAAGGCCAGCTCCGCGCTGGGCTCAATTGGGATCTTCTCCAGGATGAACTGGATGGTGGCGTTATTCAGAATGTGGAAAGCTGAAAGGGAAGGGACTCACTGGGGTGAAATAGTTGGAAACTCTTTTCTCTTATTGTTTCTCAACCGAAGTGACTTTAAAGTGTGTGGACTACAGCAGCTGGAATTGTACCGGCTGGGGGAATTCTGGGAGTTGAAAGTCCATCTATCTTCAAAGTCTGGAAGTTTGAATCGTGGCCACTGGAATTATTGCATTTTTGTTGTTGTTGGTCTGAGATCTTTTGCTGCTCATCCAGCTTCTTCAGTCCGAGTGAGATGCTCAAGAGTGTGTAAGCAGAGAGTCACTGGAGCGTACCAGCTAGGTTGAAGCATAGGTGGAAAGTGGGAGACTATATAAGAATCCCCTACGCTTCAACCTGTTTGGCACATTCCAGTGACTTTCTCTCTACTTACCTTACCGAACAAAAAATAAAGAATATTTGTAGCTCAGGGTTGAAATGAGAGGCCCTTGGTGATCTCTGAACTTGGGGGTTTTCTAGCGGACGTCTCATAACCCAACTATGTAGCATCATCAGTGCTTAGAAGGGAGTGAGGTTTGCAGAAAGGAGGAGGTGGAGGAGGAGGAACGGGGAGGTCCTTGGTGCTCTCTGAGTTTGGCGGTTTTCTTGCAAATGTTTCATGAACCACCTAGGTAACATCATCAGGATTGGCGATGACTACCACGGATGATGTTTCCTGGTCTCTTCCTCCTCTACTCCTCAAACCCCACTCCTTCTAGCACTGATGATGTTCCCTAGTTGGGTCACGAAACGTCTGCAAGAAAACCACCCAGCCAAGGATCCCTCAACAACAGCAACAACGAAAGTCCAGTTGCTGTAACTCAGCTGGATGACTGACAATCCTAACTGACACGTATTTATCTTAAAAGCTGCCAAGACTGAGAAACGCCGGGTTGAAATGAGCGTTTAAAAGCTTCCCATTCCTTTTTTATAGGCCACTGACGGCCAACCTTTTTCTCGTTGTGGGCCGAAAGCGTGTGCGTGCAGGCATGACAGCTTGTGTTATGTGCCGGCACCCATAATGCATTGCACCCCGAAAATGCAAATGAAATGCAAATGAAAAGAGCCTGTAGTACAGTGGACTAAAGCAGTGTTATTAACGTCTGCTGCTTGCAATTACTGCAAGTTTAAATCTCGCCAAGGCTCAAGGTTGACTCAGCCTTCCATCCTTTCTAAGGTAGGTAAATTGAGGACCCAGTTTGTGGGGGCAATAAGCTGACTTTATATAAAAATATACAAAAGGATGAAGGCTATTGCTTAGCGCACTGTAAGCTGCCCTGAGTCTCCGGAGAAGGGCGGCATATAAATTAAAAGCAAAAAAAAAAAAAATCAGGCACATGCACGCATGCATGGTGGAGCTGATCTAGGTGACAGCTCGCATGCCCACGGAGAGGGCTCCGCATAGGTTTGCCATTACGGTTCTAGGCCAATCAATTTGTAATTCCACGACCGGAAGCTGCAAAACCCCCGGAGTCTTCCCCCACAACCTTACCTTGGCCTTTATGTAAAGATTCGAAAAAATCGTGACGGGTGAATTGAGACTCTTCTTGGTAGCCGCAGCTGGTGAAGCCCGACGGGGAAGGCAGCACGGGGGAGGCCTCCGAAGGCGAGTCCTTTTTGCCCGCCAAGTGGCTGCAGTTCAGAGAATACATCTTGATATCTCGGATCTCCACCTGCAGGCTGTCGCTTCTCAGGTTGTCTTCTCCCGTCACAAAGTTCTGGATGGATATTTGTCCTAAGTGACCGACCAGGAGTTCGGGACTGCCCGGCTTACGAGGGATGGAGACCACGGGCGATTCGATCTTCACGTTCAAGACCAGCTTGATGGTTTCCGTCTTGGGGTACACCGGAATCGGATCTTCCCCTTCGTCGTGTTCCAGATTGAAGGGGTCTCGAGATCTGGGCGCCGTGTCGAACAGAGACACCATCTCGCTGTACTCCGCCGTTTTGGTAGCCAGGACGGTGGTCACTTTGCTGGCCGCGCTCTTCAGCATGCCGCGGAAATTCTCCTCCAGCTCGTCCAGCGACAGAGCGATCTCCTTTAGAAATTTGGCGGAGTGGTTGTAGTGCAGGGAGGCCATCTGGAGAAGGAGGGAGCACTCCGCGGCGGATTGTTCGAGGAAGGTGAAGCAGAGGGCATCAGGGAGGCCGCTGGCGTCCTCGAACTGGGGGAACGTGGGCTTGGGGTGGTCCACGTCGCGGATCAGGCTCTCGTACCGCTCCGTGTTGCCGATGCTGACCACGTACTGATTTTTCGCGTTGTCCTGGGTTAGGTCCATCAGATGGAGGCAGCCCAGGGAGCCGTTGACCTCCAGCCTGCTGCCCATGGAGACGTTGACCTTGGTGCCTCCGATGCTCGCCGTGGCGATTTTCCGGCCGAATTTCTCTCGGTTGACTAAGGTGACCGTCCTAAGTAAGAGGACGTTCAGCCAGTGGATCTCCACGGCCACTTCGATGCTTTGGGAATGGGTGGATTGAAAATTCTCCCACTCGCTGAGGGTTTTTTCGGCGTCGGTCATCAGCGGCTGAGGGCTCCCGTCGTCCTTCTCCTTCGGGAAGGACTTCTGGAGGAAGCCGATCAGCTCGACGATGGTCTCCGGGTTGAGGATGATGTCCAGGTTGTTCATCTGGACTGTCAGCACCTGGAGGGAGCTATCCAGGTTCATGGAAGGGCACTCGGCGGTGACAAATTGGTATTCCAGCTTGATTAAGGATTCGTCTCGTTTCGAAGACGTGCCGGAGAGTCTCTTGGAGGCCAGGGTGCATTTCTCGGCGAGAGAGGCATCCCCGCCGAGCAGGGCCTCACTGAGGCCGTTAACAGGGGATTGGGCTTTGCTGTCTCGTAGGCTTCCCGTCGGGGGGTCGAAGCTGAGGTTCTTGTGCGACGCCATCAAGAGGTCGAAATCGGAGCCGTAGGTCTGCATCGTGTCGACCAAGAGCAAGCCGTGAACCGTGAGGGAGACCTCGACATCGTAAGGCCTCTTCACGAAGTGAGCGTTGGTGCCGAAAACTTTCAGCACCGAGATGTAGCGGCCGTTGCTCTCCACGGCCAACTGCATGCAGTTCACCCGGAACTCTGCCAGGAGCAGCTGAGATTCTACCAGCACTTCTTTGGTGTGTTGTTCCACCAGGATGACACTCTGGGTTAAGTTCACCACGGAATTGTGCAGGCTCCCGCGTTGTTCCAAGCTCGGTAAAGGAGCCCCTTTCCCAACCTGTGAGGTTTCCGGGTCAGGGGAGCTTAGCCTGCCAAAACAATTATTCAAGGCCACGATTTTGTCTTCGTTGATGTGTATTTTCAAATCGGGCAAGTTCCCCGACAGGACAGCTCCAGGGTATTTGGGATCAGAAGTGTAGATCAGACGGCGTTCCAGTTGCAAATGGACATTAAATTTCTCCACCACGTGAGTTGGGCCCACGTCGATGTCTTGGGCGTATTTCCAGTTGTCTTTCACTCGTCCCACCATGATCTGAAGATCCATGAAGGACAAAGTGTAGGTCTCGTACATTTTTTTGCTCAACAAGTGAGCTTGGAGTTGCTCTTCGCTGATTTCTACACCCGGAAACTCTTCGCTGCTTTTGTCCTCTCCGGCCGGGTTGAGCTCAGGAGGTGGGCTGTTGGGAGGGGTGGCAAGAGGGGTCTTGTATTCGTCATCACTGAAATCGCTCAGCTCTAGGGACGGGCTCTCCGGACTCTTCTTTCTGTGCTCCTCTAGAAAATGAGGGAAAGAAATCAGCCACATGATCTTTGATAAACACACACAGAGATATTGGACTATGACAACTTGCCACAGACAACTTGCCATGGCCAACTCACCATGGCCAAGTCTCCATGGTCAACTGATTATGGCTGTCTCCATGGCCAAGTCTCCATGGTCAATTCGCCACGGTCAACTCACCATGGCCAACTGACTATGGCCAAGTCTCCATGGTCAATTCACCATGGCCAACTGACTATGGCCAAGTTTCCATGGTCAATTGACTATGGCCAACTCGCCTGGGCCAAGTCTCCATGGTCAATTCACCATGGTCAACTCACCATGGCCAACTGACTATGGCCAAGTCTCCATGGTCAACTTGCCATGGCCAAGTCTCCATGGTCAACTAACTATGGCCAACTTGCCATGGCCAAGTCTCCATGGTCAACTGACTATGGCCAACTTGCCATGGCCAAGTCTCCATGATCAATTCGCCACGGTCAACTCACCATGGCCAACTGACTATGGCCAAGTCTCCATGGTCAACTAACTATGGCCAACTGACTATGGCCAAGTCTCCATGGTCAACTTGCCATGGCCAAGTCTCCATGGTCAACTAACTATGGCCAAGTCTCCATGGTCAACTGACTATGGCCAAGTCTCCATGGTCAACTGACTATGGCCAACTTGCCATGGCCAAGTCTCCATGGTCAACTAACTATGGCCAACTGACTATGACCAAGTCTCCATGGTCAATTCACCACGGTCAACTCACATTGGCCAACTGACTACGGCTAAGTCTCCATGGCCAAGTCTCCAAGGTCAACTGACTATGGACAACTTGCCATGGTCAACTCGCCATGGCCAATTCATCGCAGCCAACTCACTGCAGGACAAGTGTTACACTAACATCGAAGAACTGGTGGAATAGAACCACTAAGGAAAGGATGCCAGAGGGAGAGACAGAATGAAATGTGAACGACAACAATTAAAATAATGTTTTCATTATTCTAAATAATTAAACTGAGTTGTTGAATTGTTTCGCAGTGAGTTGTCCTGTGGCGTGTTGCCCTGAGGCAAAGTTGGCCATGGCGCGTTGTCTCGTTCCACACAGAATCCTTGATAGCAAACTCTTTCTAGAGAAACTCAGAGGTAAATTAAGAGCTCCCACCTTGGGAATTCGTGAGCAGCATTCTGCCCAAGTCAATGACGACTAAAACAGGGTCTGAGAATTTGAAGTCGTCCGGGAAGATCACCTGAGGGGCAGAGATATCAAGGCAGATTGACCAACGCTTGCTCTCCTCCTAAAAAAAACGAAAAAAGTGAAATTTGATTCTCTTTCCAACAGTCAAAATGATTCTCTCAGTATAAACCTAAAATTTAAAAGCACAAAACCTAGAATCATAACCATAAAAGTAAATCTAGAAACAGGTTTTACCAGCAGGCAACGGTGTCTATTTCCTAGATAACAAATTCAAAGGCACCAATTTTAATCAGGATTGTTGATTTTAATCACACAGCAACTATATCAAGTTGCCTTCATTAGATGTAAAAGAACCCTTGAACAATCCGTAGTTTACTGAAACATGGTAAGCCTAAAATCATGGTTTATCAATGAAAATCTTTGATTTCCCCACAATTTCATAAGCCCCAAATCTGAATTATACTACAGGTTGGAATAATGTGATGATCAAATCCAGCATGTAATTCCCCCCACTCCCAAAAAAATCCTTTAATATTTGAACCAAAAGCTATTTCTCAACCATGGCAATTTTAAGATGGGTGGATTTCAACTCCCCGAATTCCCCAGCCAGCATGGAGGAATTCTGGGAGTTGAAGTCCTCACAGCTTAAAAGTTGTCCCGGGTTTAGGCTGCAGGTTTACCGGTAATCTGCTTTTCAACCCAAAGTGAGACTGTGTGTGGGGTTAAGGCGAACTCTCTCTCTCTCTCTCTCACACACACAAAACTCTCTCTCTGTCTCTCTCTCTCACACACAAAACTGTCACACATACACATACAAAACTCTCTCTCTCACACACACACAAAACTCTCTCTCACACAAAATTCTCTCTCAAACTCTCACTCACACACAACTCTCTCTCACACACAAACTCTCACACACACACACAAAACTCTCTCTCTCACACAAACACAAATCTCTCTCTCTCTCTCACACACACACACACACACGCACACAAAACGAAGCCCACTCACAATAAAATCCCCGACAAGCAGTCGGTCAATGGTCTGGCGGATTTCAGCTTTGGTCTGCATCTTCAGCCTGTTGTATTGTCTTCGGGCAGCTTCGGCCACTCTCAGCTCCAGCTCGGACTGACATCCGAAACCTAAATTAAGGGTCCAAGAAGCAACGGATGGAAACTGATCAAGGAGAACCAAGCCCACCACCCTTAAAATTTCCACAGCAAATCATGGAAGCAACAGTAGCTTGGCTGATTCGTTCTTAGGAAAATTTCAACTCTAGTTTTTTTTGGGTTTTTTTGAAGCTTAAGTAAAAAATCTTTATTTTCTGCCTATACGCCCTGTCTTTTGGAATCATGCTAAGCCACATTCGAACAAGGTTTGTTCACACATCAGACTGCAAAGCGTGGCTTCTAAATCACGACGACTGGTTTTGCTCAGCATACCACGTCAAAACTAAAGCGTGGAAGCACGGAAACGAAAGCATAAAGTTCACGGCTTAGCTTGAAAAACTGAATCTGGGCATCGTGAATTGACCAATCTGAATTTGGTCAAATCCGTGCCAGAATCATTTTGACAAATTTGACAAGTGCTTCTTTGTACCCACGTAATCTATGGTTTAACAGTAGAATGAACCATTTACCTTCGTTCTCTGGGTGGAAAATAACCTACAGCAGTGGCCAAAATTGTGGAAACCTTTTGGGAAAAATGTATTTTCTAAAACTAGCTAATAACATCACCTTTTTTTGGGGAGTAGTACCATAAAATTCTATATCAATGGAAAGATAATTTAATCAAGAATGTAACGCCATAACTTTTATGAAGGATTTGCTATTAGAATAGCAGTTACGGTATTAAGAAGAAAAGTGAAATCTGTAGAAAAAATGTTCCCCGTAGAAAAAAACGAGATATACAAAAATTATCACCACATCAGTTAATACTTAATTGGGTAACCTTTAGCATGAATGATGGCCCTACAACGTCTTCCCATGGAGGGAACCAAGTTTTTCAGTTCTGCAGCTGTTATAATAATGTGAAACCAAAATTGAATGATGGCTTCTATTAACTGGGTTTTATTGCTGGGTCGCTTCTGACTAACCAGTTTCTTTAGTCGGCTCCATAGATTTTCAATTCGGTTAAGAAGGTCAGGGCTATTCCCAGGCCATTCCAGCAGTGGAATAGGATGATTTTGAAACTCCAAAATAAATAAATAAATAATAAAAAAAAAATAGTGGTGTTATTAGCCACCAAACCTCGAAAATACACTTTTCCCAAAAGGTTATAAAATTTAATTTTATGTACATCTGTAAACAAAATGTAAGGAAAAAATGTAAGGAAAAAAAAAAAGAGAGAAAGAGAGAGTTGGGAAAAGAAATAGAATAGAAAGGTTCACCTGAGGAATGGACTCTTCCTTTGTAGAAAAAGTCAGCTACTTTCTTAATGGCTTGGGGGTTGTAAATAATATTAAGGGGCTGGGTGCTGACTTCCAACCGCCTCTCAAAATTGCTGTGAGCCGGGTTTTTCTCATACAGCATTTCAAAGACTGGAACAGGGTCGTCTGCAAAGAGAGAAGGAAACAGTAAGCAAAAAGCAGAGCTCACAGATTCAGAATAATAAAATAAATGCAACTTCTCTTCCTGTTTGCATTTTACAAGTGCCTGGATTGTTTTACGCCGTGGATGGCAAAGGGCGAAAATGAAAATATTACCACTGCTCTGGTTGCTGATGTCAGAAGATGAGGTTTGGAGGCTAACGGAAGAGGCACAGCCGACTTCTTTTAGCTAGGAAGAAAAAATAAAGAAAGAGAGGAAAACAATATTTATCAATAAAGGAGAATATTCACAGCTCAGGGTTGGATTGTGGGGGTCCTCGGTGCTCGGGGTTTTTTTTTTGCAGATGTTTCATTACCCAACTACATAACATTATCAGTGGGAGGAGGAGGAGGAGGAGGAGAACGACTGTGAGATCCTTGGTGCTCTCTGAGCTTGGATGTTTTCTTGTAGATGTTTCATGACCCAACTAGGGAACATCATCAGGACAAAAGGGAGTGTGGTTTGCAGGGAAGAGGAGGAGGAGGAAAGGAAGGAAGGAAGGAAGGAGAGGATGGAGAAGAGGAGGAGGAGGAAAGGAAGGAAAGAAGGAAGGAGGACGGAGAGGAGGAGGAGGAGGAGGAGGAAAAGAAGGAAGGGAGGGAGGACGAGGAGGAGGAAGGAAGGAAGGAAAGAAGGAGAGGACGGAGAAGAGGAGGAGGAGGAAAGGAAGGAAAGAAGGAAGGAGAGGAGGAAGATGGAGAGGAGGAGGAAGGAGAGGAGGAGGAGGAGGAAAAGAAGGAAGGAAGGGAGGAGGAGGGAGTGGAGGAGGAGGAAGGAAGGAAGGAAAGGGGGAGGGGGAGGATGATCATTGTGGGGTACTTGGTGCTCTCTGAGCCTGGTTCATTTCTGGCAGAGGTTTCATGACCCAACTACATAACATCATCAGAGCTAGAAGGAAGTTGGGTTTTGTAAATCCAAGTGAAAGCTTCCTGCGGGCACCGAGTTCGACGTACCGGATTCGGGAAGACGAGGACGGGGAATATGGTTCCTTCGGTCGCTAAATCTCGGAGGAAGAGGCTTCCGAGCTGAACTTTCAAAAGGGAAGAATTCCTGCGAGGGAGCGTTTCTGCTAAGATGGTCACGCCTGAAAAACACAAAAGACCAGCCCAACCGGCGTTTAGGATGCTTACTCAGTACTGCAAATGACGACGTAGCCCATTAATGGAGGAAGGGGGGAAAGGGGAAACGGAGAAGAAACCAACAATTTGTCTCTATGTATCTGTCTATTTATATCTATTATATCTATCTCATCTCTCTCTCTCTCATCCTATCTACCCATCTACCTACCTCTCTATCTATCCATCTGTCTGTCTGTCTGCCTCTCTCTCTCCTCTATCTAATCCTATCATCTATCTACCCATCTCTCTCTCTATCCTTTATTTATCTATGTATGTATCTATCCTCTATGTATCTATCTATGCATATATATCTACCTATCTTATCTACCTACCTACCTAATCCTATCATTTATCTAGCCATCTTCACATATCTGTCTGTCTGTCTCTACCCATCCATCCATCCATCCATCCTCTATGTATCTATCCATCCATCCATCCTCTCTTTATCTATCTATCTATCTATCTATCTATCTATCTATCTATCTATCCTGTCCATCCATCCATCCATCCATCTGTATGTATGTATGTATGTATGTATGTATGTATGTATGTATGTATGTATGTATCTATCTATCTATCTATCTATCTATCTATCTATCTATCTATCTATCTATCTATCTATGTTTGTTTTCTGAGGTTTTCGCGGGTGTTTGTATGTAGGTCTTTGGTTATTTGGGTCTTCTCCCGCGTCAAATTGGAAGTGTCTTGGTGACGTTTCGACGAGCTCCCACCCAATCAGTTCTCACCCCCACTGGCAGTTAAAAGGAAGAAACAGCTGCGATCACACATTGCTCCTAGAAGCACGAAGCCGAAAACACCAGCCTGAAGATGACGAATGAGACTTCGTCAAAACGTCGCCAAGACACTTCCCATTTGACGCGGGAGAAGACCTGAATAACCAAAGACCTATCTATCTATCTATCTATCTATCTATCTATCTATCTATCTATCTATCTATCTATCTATCATCTATCTATCTATCTATCTATCTATCTATCTATCTATCTATCTATCTATCTATCTATCTATCATTATCAAACCCATCCATCATACTGTACAGCTGGCATCATACATGAGCAACATCCATTCCACAAGAGCCAAAGGGGACCGAGTACCCGAAAACTGCAGCTGCATGAAGGCCCTCTCCCTGGCCTGCCCACTTCTCTTCTCTGCGTGCAACAGCGTGACGGAGCCGCCTTGCAACCACAGGTTGAGTTTGACCAGGACGTGGTCCCTCTTTGTGAAGGTATTGATACTGGAGACATCGGTAGCTGGATCGAAAAAGTCATCAGCTCCTGGTTTGAGGGAAGAAAAGTGCAAGGGATTTTTTTTTAAAAAAAAACGACTGTATTTTTTGGACTGTAAGATGCACCGGTGTATAAGACACACCAAGATTTCGAAGAGGTAAGCAAGAAAAAAAAAAATTTTGTCCTCCCCAGCCTCCAGGAGCACTCTGAGGGCTTCCCAAAGCCTCTGCACGCCCCGTTTTTCCGAAAAACGGGCCCGTTTTTAGCAAAAACAGGACAGGTGGGGCTGGGCTTCGGGAGGCCAAAAATGACTGTATTCGGTGTATAAGACGCATCAAGATTTCCACCCTCTTTTAGGAGAGAAAAAAAGTTTGTCTTATACTCCGAAAAGTACGGTAAATAAGATAAAACCTAATTTGATTTATGAAGCTACTAATTTCTATTGATAATGGGTTGGTCCTTGGTGCTCTCTGAGCTTGGTGGTATTTCTGGCAGATGTTTCAATGACCCAGCTAGGGAACATCTTCAGTGCTAGAAGGGAGAGGGGTCTCCCGACAGAGCAGATGATGATGATGATGATGATTTTGTCGCATTTCTATGCCACCCAACTCCCAAGGGACTCTATGACACTTAGTTGGGTCATGAAACATATGCAAGAAAACCATTAAGTTCGGAGAACACCTTGCACCCCACCAAGGAAGTTGTCTGTATCCAGGGAAACACAATTTTTCAACTCATACTGCCTCCCCTCTCCGTACCCGTAACCTCCTCCGGCCGCCACTCTTCCGCTGTGTCCGATAGGAGCCCTTCGATGGTCTTGGTTTCCAGGGCTTCTTGGGACTGGCTGTGCCAACCTCCCCATCCCGGGAACCAGGATTGAAGGTATCGTAGCATCCCGCTGCTGCTGTTCCGGCTGCCTTCCACTTCTGTCTCCGATGGAGAATCCAGAGAATCGGACAAGGGCTTCTTAATGCTCTGTAGGAGAATAAAAAAAAAAAAGAAGAAGAAGAAGAAAAGAATGCAATGCAACTAACATGGATTATGCCATGTTTGTGGGCAAACGCATTCCAGCTCAAATAGACATATATTTATTTGAGCAACCAAGATGATTAGGGGACTGGGGGCTAAATCATATGAAGAACGGTTGCAGGAACTGGGCATGTCTAGTTTAAGAGACATGATAGCAGCCTTCCAATTTCTCAGGGGCTGCCCCAAAGAAGAGGGAGTCAAGCTATTCTCCAAAGCACCAAAGAAGGCAGGACAAGAAGCAACGGATGGAAACTCATCAAGGAGAGAAGCAAACAGGAATTAAGGAGAAGCTTCCTAATAGTGAAGGACAATTAACCAGTGGAACAGCTGGCCACCAGAAGTTGTGGGTGCTCCATCACTAAGAAGAGATTGGACTGCCGTATGTCCAACGGCCACTGAAATGAAGCCATTTGGCTTTCCTGCCTAAGCAGGGGGCTGGACTAGAAGACCTCTAAGGTCCCTTCCATCGGTGTTAAAGAGGAACACGTCCTGCCGTGTCACATGAGACCTTCCACCGAAGCTGTCTTGCAAACGGGCATCGCAACCAGGAAGTAGGGAATCTGACCGTCTGCACGAAGTGCCTGCTGGTCTTCCCACTGAAGTGGTACCTATTTATCTACTCGCGCAGAACGTGCTTTTGAGTTGCTTAGGTGGGCTGAAGCTGAGGCACTGCGTGACGGGACGCCACGCAGTGCTGGGACTCGAACCGTGGGAGCCAAGACCATCTCCAGAGTCACTGAGCTACTGCGCTTCTCTCACTAGTGGTCGACCTCTAGTAAACACCTTGGACTCACCTCAGCCAGGTCCTGGAACTGGTTGTAAACTATTTCCCGTAGGATTTTCAGCTCCTCGAACGTCTGCTCGTCTTCAATGCGATCCACTTCCTCCTGCAGGCAGGAAAGGAAATCCTGAGAAACTGCTAAGGAAACACAGGCGGTCCTCGACATACCACCACAACTGAGCCCAGAATCGATGTCACTGAGCGAGACAGTTATGAAGTGAGTTTTGCTCCGTTTTACAACCTTTCTCGCCACAGTTGATAAGTGAATCACCGCGGCTGTTACGTTAGTAAAGAGGTTATGTGAATCACCGCAGCTGTTACGTTAGTAAAGAGGTTAAGTGAATCACCGCAGCTGTTACATTAGTAAAGAGGTCGTTAAGTGAAGCACCACAGCTGTTATGTTAGTAAAGAGGTTGTTAAGTGAATCACCGCAGCTGTTACGTTAGTAAAGAGGTTGTTAAGTGAATCCGGTCTCCCCGTTGACTAATCAGAAGGTCGCGAAAGGGGATAACACGATTCCGGGACATTGCGACCCGTCGTAAATACGAGCCAGTTACCAAGAACCTGAATTTTGATCACGCGGCCATGGCCGTGGCAAAAAAGTGACAATCCAAGGTCACTTTTTTTCAGTGCCATCGTTCGTTTTGAATGGTCACTAAACGGACAGTTGTAAGTCAAGGATTATCCGTAATCAGAGATGGCACTTCCAGATTACCACCACGCGTGTCCAGCTAGAAGTGCGACCACGTTCGTATCAGTTTGACGTACAGCCACGCACGACAGCTTGGCGCACGGCCACCTCGAGAGATGTCGCAGACTCCGAGTACCTGCTCCTCCTCCGTAAGCGGCAACTCCTTCAACTTCTTGTAGTACAGCTCCGTGTACAGGACCGCGTCGCGGGCGCGGCGCGAGGCGAATTCCCAGGAAGAACGCTCCTTCTGCTCTCTGATCTCGGCCAGGTGGGAGTTCAGAGCGAAGAGCCACCACTCTCGACAGCTGGAACGAGACGAACGAAACAACTTTGTGGCCGGGTTAAGAAGACGGACATAAAAACGAGGCCCCTAAATCCCCCTAATTCGGTCATTCTCAACCGGTGGTCTGCGGACGAGTAGTGGGTTTCAAATCCCAGCGCTACCGGTTTGCTGTTGAGAGCGCACGGGCGCGTGGGATGTCTGGGCGGAGCCTGCCACTGCCGCTACCAGGGTGAAAATTTAGGTGCGTCTTATACACCGAATGTAGCCCCGCCCACCCACTGGCCCCCACTCTTTGGCCTCTGCCTCCCAGCACTTTACCTCCTTGCAAGCAAACAGCAAGAAAAAACAGCTCCTTTCAGCTTCAGCACAGGCTAATTAGCACAAGTTGATTGGATCAGCCGCCCGACTCTCAGCTGTTTTGCTCTCAGCTGTTTTGCGCAGGGCCTCTGCTGTTTGCTGCAAAGAGGTCAATTGCTGGGAGCAGATTTTTTTTTTCCCTTGTGCTAATCGAGCTATGCTGAAAACGAAACTGAAAGTAAAGCAGGCTGTTTGCTGTTTGCTGCAAGGAGGCAAAATTGCTCAGAGGCAGAGGCGGATTTCTTTTTCTTCTTTTCCTCACCAAAAAAGGTAGGTGCGTCTTATACTCTGGTGCATCTTATACTCCAAAAAATATGGTAATAAAAATAATCTGACAGCTGTGACGGCTTGGGGAATTGTGGGTTTCTTTTAGGGGAAATGCTGGTTACAGTCAAATTACACAAACCCCAAAAAACTATTTTGGTTTCTCAATGCGATTCATTGTCCTGTGCCGCCAGTTATGTCCCAGACTATGCTTCCAACAGCCACCCTCCCTTACTGTATCCAAAGGAAACCTAATTATGTGTAAACAGGCATTTATTTTGATCCCACCTCAACCTCTTTAGGGACGAAAATAATAATAATAATTCAAGAGTTTGGTAGCCGCTTTTTCTAAATGGATTTCAGCCGAAGGCGTTAAGTCTTAGGCGAGCTGTTAAATCAAATTAAATTGTTGGGAAAATTTCCTCCAGACTTTTGATTAACATGGCTTTTCTCTATTTTAGAAAGTGTCATCTAAACATGTGGAGGGGGATAAATTTAACAGGGGTATTTCATAAAGAAAGAAAAAAAAAAAAACTCGTACTTTCCGGTCACTGTGACTTTCGGTCTCCATTTCCTGAATTTGAGCTGTCGTTCTTTTCTATCCAGCTCTTTCAGAAAGTCCATAATTTGTCGGTACTGCATCTGAATGAATAAAATAACGTATAATTTATTTATTTATTTATTGGGTTTATATGCCGCCCTTCTCCCGAAGGATTCAGGGCGGCTCATGACAATAAGAAACAGAAAACACAAAAGTTAAAAGACAAATTAAAACAGAGTATCCAATTAATAAAGTTAAACGTGGGAATACCAATTCAAATTTAAGATTTAAGAATATAAAAAGCTACAAAATCATATCTATGTATAATGGTTAGGGCAGTCGATGGGAGAAGCCTCCTAGAATTTAAACAATGCTCTGCTGGATATCAGAAGGAAAACCAATTATTTTTCATTCAAATAAAACCATAACTTGCTTTAGGTAACTGCAGGTTCATTGTACAGATAGTCCTCGATTTACGGCCACAAATCGAGCCCAAAATTTCCGTAGCTAAGCCAGACAGTTGTCACCCATTTTACGACCATTCCTGGCCTCCGTTGTTAAGCGAATCGCTACCAGTGGTTTAGTCGGACATACGGTGGTGAAGGGAATTTGGTTTCCCTGTTTTGTCAGAAGGTCGCATCATATCCCCTACCCCTGGGACGCCGCAACCGTCATGTGCGACGTCACATTTTATGACTGCGTTGCTTAGCAGTTGCCGGTCTCAATTACCGTTGTTCAGCGAGGACTAGCTTTTTTCTTTTCTTTTTTAACGACTCTGTATTCCCTTCATTCGGGAATGGAAGGAGGGCGAGTGAATGGAGCTGAGAATTTACTGGCTGGATGCCCTTCCCAACGCCTACGCGGAGTTCACAGCAAATATTTTCTTCTTAGCGCCCTGAGAAATATCAACCTAGGAATCAAACTCTCCCCGTTTCGAGTGGGAGGAGACCGTCATCACCATTAGGCCGCCACACCACTTAAAGTGGGGGAAACCTCCCTTTAGTAGAACGCAAACCAATTTCCGAGAGTAGTTTTTATTTTTTATTTTTTCCTCCCACCTGAGAAAGCTTCAAGGGGATCGTTTCCAGCTGGATGTCGAACTCCAGGCGTGGCATGTTCCGCGATCGGAGAGGCTCCTTGGAACAATTTCTCTTGAGGAGGGCAGACGTGCACACGGGCTCCACGATGTAATTGTGATCCCGGCGTTCCATGCTGTTATCCATTGCTTCCTGGAAATCAAGAATCACGTTAATTCAGGGTTTTGTTTGTTTTTTAAAAAATCTTGCTCATGTTTACAGATTAACCACAGTTGGAAGGGACCTTGTAGGTCATCTAGTCCAACCCCCCACCTAAGCAGGAGACCTGCCTACACCATTTCTGCCAAATGGGAGTCCGGTCTGTTCTTGAAAGCCTCCAGGGATGAAGTTCCCACAACTTCCGAAGGCAATTTCTGTTCCATGGGTGGATTGCTCTGTCAGAAAATTTCTCCTTTTTTCCAGGTTGAATCTCTCCTTGTTCAGTTTCCATCCATTATTATTCCTTGTCTGGCCTTTGGGTGCTTTGGAAAATAGCTTGACCCCCTTCCTCCTCTCTGTGGCAGCCCCTCAAATATTGGAAGACTGCTATCCTGTCTCCCCTGGTCCTTCTCTTCCCTAGACCAGCCATGCCCAGTTCCTGCAACCGTTCTTCGTGTGTTTTAGCTACCTTTTTGTATGCGCAAAGGTGGGTGGCAGTGGCATAAATTAAAGAAAGAAGGAAAAGTACCTGCAGCTCTCCAGGCAGCATGTCCCCCCACAGGGCGCAATGACTGTCCCAGTAGATGCTGAAGTCGGAAATGTCCAGCTGCTTTTTCTTCATTAGTTCTTCCACCTTCAAGTAAGAAAAAAAATTACATTTTAGCCCTATTCTTAGAACCGTTGTTCTTTCCGTACTTCCTGCCTTGCAGCAAAACAACAGCTCTCCTGGGAAATTGTTCTGTTCTGTTCTGTTCTGTTCTGTTCTGTTCTGTTCTGTTCTGTTCTGTTCTGTTCTGTTCTGTTCTATTCTATTCTATTCTATTCTATTCTATTCTATTCTATTCTATATTCTATATTCTATATTCTATTCTTTTCTATTCTATTTCTATTTCTATTCTCTATTTTATTCTATGTATTCTCTTCTCTTCTCGTGGTAGTGCTGTGGTTAGAACTGGCTCAGGTTTGACTCAGCCTTCCGAGGTCGGTAAAATGAGGACTCAGATTGTTGGAGGGCAATATGCTGACTCTATAAACTGCTTAGAGAGAGCTGTAAAGCACTATGAAGCGGTATATAAGTCTAAGGGATATTGCTAACCGCTATTGCTACTATTTAGGACATGGTGGCTCAGCGGCTAAGACGCTGAGCTTGTCGATCGAAAGGTCGGCAGTTCAGCGGTTCGAATCCCTAGTGCCGCGTAACGGGGTGAGCTCCCATGACTTGTCCCAGCTCCTGCCAACCTAGCAGTTCGAAAGCACGTAAAAAAGAAAATGCAAGTAGAAAAATAGGGACCACCTCTGGTGGGAAGGGAACAGCGTTCCGTGTGCCTTTGGCATTGAGTCATGCCGACCACATGACCACGGAGACGTCTTTGGACAGCGCTGGCTCTTCGGCTTTGAAACGGAGGTGAGCAACGCCCCCTAGAGTCAGGAACGACTAGCACGCATGTGCGAGGGGAACCTTTACCTTTACCTATTATAGTAAATGTACTCCTAACCCTAACCCTAACCCTTAAAACCGTTACAGCCTGAATCACTAAGGGCAACCCCTTGGTGTATGCTGAGGCTATACCCACCAGGATGTATATGGGGTGGAAAGAAAGGGCAAAGTTGCCATTATCACAACTGTGTGTCCCCGTTTGGTCGGCTTAACCGGGGTCGATGTTTACTCACCGGCTCACCCGTGGCATTTTGCATGGATACGTTTTTGATGCAGATGCCAAAGGCAAAAGGTTGGGACGGATTGGAGACCCCATCCTCAAATCTCAGGTGTACGTCTTGAATGTTTAGCTGAGAAAAACAAGGGGAGGTGGGAGGGGGTCCCTTTTAATTTTTGCTTTCTAAAGGTTGGTGCAAACGTCATCGACAGACAGAGAGCCGCAGGAAGAATAGGCTCTTGCTCGCTATCACAGTTGGTCCTCGACTTACGACCCTCACGGAGCCCAAGATCCCCGTTGCTAAGCGAGACATTGGTTAAGCGAGCTTTGCCCCGTTTTTGCGAGCTTTCTTGCCACGGCTGCTAAGTGAATCGCTGGGGTTGGGAAGTGAGTGTAAGCGAATCTGGCTTTCCCCCCTTGACTTTGCTTGTCGGGCGGTCGCAAAACGGGGATCGCGTGACCCCTTTTGCGACGGTCATTAAGCATGAACCGAGCGCTGCCTGAATTTTGATCACGTGATCAAAATAATCATAAGCGTGAAAAACAGTCCCGAGTCATTTTTTTTTTAATGTGATCACACTGGTCCACGTTAAAAATGAAATTTTGTTGCGTGCTCAAAAGAAAGGAAGTATATATCTACCTATACACAGAGATAACACACATGTACGCACACACACACATATATACACACATACAAACCCATATATATACACACACCCATACATATATACACATATATTAATCACTACCCATTTTGAATACATAGAGGAGAAAGGAAACTTGAGAGTTTACAAGGTGGATGCTTCAAGGACCAAATTTAAATGTTCCGCTTCCTTTAGTGACTGTTCAAAGTTACAACGGCCCTAAAAATGGGGACTGTTTTTCACACTTATGACCGCGGCGGCATCCCCACAGCCAAGGGATCAAAGACTCCATTTACGACCGTCGCAAGACGAGGACCACCCTGTATGGACCTCTTCACCTGTTCGACTCACTTCAATGTTCTCCACTATCTTGGTGACGACGGAGGCGGTGACTGAATACCAGTAAGACTCTCCGATCTGCTCCCGTTCTTTCTAAAAAAAAAAAAAGAGGAAAGGCAGGATTCGAACTGGCAGAGAAGACAATGAAATGCCCGAGCAAGCACCCTCATACCCTCAAGCCGTTTTAATATTAGAATAGAATAGAATAAAAAGAGAAAAGAGAATAGAAATAGAATAGAATGGAAATAAAAAGAGAAATAGAAAAGAGAACAAAGAACAGAAAGAGAAAAAGAATAGAATAGAAACAAAAGTAGAAAGAGAAAAGAGAATAGAAAGAGAAATGAATAGAATAGAAAGAGAATAGAGAAAATAGAAATAGAAAAGAGAATAGAAGAGAAAGAAGAATAGAAATAGAGGATAGAAAGAGAAATGAATAGAATAGAATAGAATAGAGAATAGAAAGAGAAATGAATAGAATAGAAAGAGAATAGAGAGAATAGAAAGAGAAATGAATAGAATAGAAGAGAATAGAAAGAGAAAGAGAATAGAATAGAGAATAGAAAGAGAAATGAATAGAATAGAAAGAGAAAGAGAAAGAGAATAGAATAGAGAATAGAAAGAGAAATGAATAGAATAGAAAGAGAATAGAAAGAATAGAAAGAGAATAGAGACTGAAATAGAAATGAATAGAAATGAATAGAAATGAATAGAATAGAATAGAATAGAATAGAATAGAATAGAATAGAATTGGGATAGGGATAGGGATGGATAGGATAGGAATAATTTGGAGGTTCCGATAAAAGCCGAATGGTAGAAATCATCCAAGGTTATTATTTTTTTAAAAAACAAGAAAATGGACCCACTTTCCATTTTTCTTCCAGAGCGAGGAGAAGTGCCTTCTTGTTCTCCTTATCCAGCAATCTCTCGCGCGCTTCCACGAACTCCTCCTCCTTTTCCGGCGAGCCGATGAGGTACAATTTCGACACCGAGATCACCCAGGGGTCGATGTGGGGACGGTAGAACGGGATCTGCAAGGTGATCTTGCCCACAAACCCTACAATGGTGGAAGGGGAAACGTAACGGGATCCCCACGCGTGGGCTAAGAGTGTCTCAGCTCCCCCCCTCACTCTGCACCGTCCCCCCCTCTGTCTCTTCTCTCTCTTTTGCTTTCTTTCACTTTCTCTTTCTTTCGATATCTTTCTCTCCTCTCTTTTGCTTTCTTTCACTTTCTCTTTCCTCTTTCTTTCCTTTGATATCTTTTTCGCTTTCTTTCTTTCTACCCTGTTTCTTTCTTTTGATATCTCTTTCTCCTCTTCTTTTGCTTTCTTTCACTTTCTTCTTTTGATATCTCTTTCTCTCCTCTCTTTTGCTTTCTTTCAATTTCTCTCTTTCTCTCCTCTCTTTCTTTCGATCTTTCTTTCTCTCCTCCCCACTCTCTTACCTACCCTGTCTCTTTCTCTCCTCTTTCCCCCTTTTGCTCTTTCCTTTCTTTCAATTTTTTTCTTTCTCTCCTTTCTTCCCTCCACCCATCTTTCCCTCTTTCTCTTTCTCTCCCCCTTTTCTCATCTTCCCTTTCTTTCTCTTCCCCCTCTCTCCTCTTTCCCTCTTTCTTTCTCTCCTCAACCCCTCTCTCTCCTCTCCCTCCCCCCCTCTCTCTTTCTCTCCTCTCTCTCTCTCCTCTGTCTCTCTCTCTCTCCCAAATACCTACCAGCTTTCACTTCAAACGGCAACACTTCCTTCAAGGCATCCTTCTTGAGCGGTAAATTCTCCAACTCTACGGCCCCTGAAGGAAGGGGGAAAAAAGCCAAAAGAAAGGAAAAAGTAGCAAAACCTAGACAAAACCATCCTTCGGACAATGCCCTGATATCACAGAATAATCTAGACAAGGGGAAAGAGACAAGCTAATGACACAATATTAGCACAAGACTCATGAAAATAACCAAAGATAGTGTCTATTTTTCCCCACCTGAATATATGTTTTACTGGTACATTTTCTTCTTTAAAAAAATAAAAAAATTCCATGTCTATCTGAATAGCGTGTTGTCTGGGCACAATTAATTTTGAGCAAAGGTACAACAATAACTATAACCATACTAGTAATCTTAATAAACGTATCAATATTAATCATAAAACAATAAAACAATTAGTTTGTCCATCTTACAATATTTTCGATACAATTTTTTTGGAATTCTTTTTTTTAAATTCTAACCTCTGTTTTTATTAGTTAACCATTGGTGAAATATACCCCATGTTAAAAAGTATTCTGTTTCTTCCTTTCCTTTTATGTTAAGTGTCAATCTATCCATCTCAGCACATTCTAATATATATATATATATTTTATTACACTTTCATCTGTCTGGACTTCTTCATTTTCCCATTGTTGTGCAAAAACACTATTCTTGCTGCTGTTACTACATGCAAACTTAAATATGTATTCAAAAGCTAATGTCAAAAAGAGGGCTTATGCTAAACTTGGAATCTTCGGAGAAAGGCGGCATACAAGTTAAATAAATAAATAAATAAATAAATAAACAAACAAACAAACAAACTGTGGGCTTGTTGGACATGGAAATTAGGGCATTCCAGATGCTGCCGGAATTCCGACGCTTAACAGGTGAGACCATCAAAACCTCACCTGGGGCTTATGCGCCATCACGGCCGTCATCGGCCGAACGCTGCTGGCTGATCGCCAGAAGGAAAACACCGGGCGGTAAGATTTGGCCCAAATCTATCCGGAGGCCTTACCTTTGAGGAGAGCGACCGAGAGCTGGTCTGTGTTCAGGTTACTGACATATTTGCCCAGGTAAGTGTTGAGGACCCACGCAATCAAGCCTTCCAACATGGCTAACTCCTAAGGAGGAGACGAGACTCAGCCCATCATTCCCAGGTTCTTCCTTCCATGGTTCAGAGAAGCCGACACTGGTTGGCCGAAGCTTGGCGGTCTGTGAAAACAGGTCCAAACCCGATTAAAAGTGCACTTCCTCACACTTTGCTCTACGTTTGCACGCTTGGATAGCAGTTTTGTTTAGGCTTAGTAACTGGGTTACTGTACAACTTAACTGTACGACCTACTTAACGACTGGGTTACTGTCCTTGCAGAGTTTCTCAAACCACAGCGGCTACGAAGAAGATTCAGTTCCCAGAATTCCCCAGCCAGCCATCTTAACAACAACAAAAGTTTTTTTTCTTTACACTAATACACAAATAAAATATACAATCCTGCCACCATGGTATAATATGATTACATTGTCCATAAGTATAAAATCAGTGTATTAGTGTATAGAATATATTAATAAAAATTATTTAAAAAAAAAAAGTTTTTTTTTCTTTAAGAAAAGTTCAACCTTTGACGGGGGGAGGATTGGTCTCTGTCTTCTTGTGCTCCTACCATCAGTAGTAGAGCTGCTAATTTATTATTATTATTATCATCATTATTATTATTGGTTGTGATTTCTACCGAAAAGAATAATTTCTACAGGGGCCATTTTTATTGTTTTGTTTTATCCCACCGGTATCACATTTTTATATCTTGTTTTTAAGTTTTATGTGAGTGAGCCAGTGCTTCAGTTGACTATTGCTTCTGTGTTTTATTTTGCTAGTCTTTCTCCATAGTTAAATCAAATAAAAGGAAACTGGTGTTACAAATATAATTTTTAAAAACCAGAAGGAAGGAAGGAAGGAAGGAAGGAAGGAAGGAAGGAAGGAAGGAAGGAAGGAAAGAAAAGGGATGGGAAGGAGGAAGAGAGAAGGGAAGGAGGAAAGGGAAAGAAAAAGAAGGAAGGGAAGGCGGAAGAGAGAAGGAAAGGGAAGGAGGAAGAGGGAAGAAGAGGGAAAGGGAAGGGAAGGAAAAGGAAAAAAGAGGAAGAAAGGAAAGGAAAACGAGAAAGGAAGAAAGGAAAGAGAAAGGAAAGGAATGGGAAAGAAGGGAAGGGAAGGGAAAGGAAAAAAGAAGGAATGGAAAGGAAGGGAAGGGAAGGGAAGGAGGGAAAGGAAAGGAAAGAAGAAGGAATGGAAAGGAAGGGAAGGGAAGGGAAAGGAAAGGAAAGAAAAGAAGAAGGAAAGGAAAGGAAAGGAAAGGAATGGAAAGGAAAGGAAAGGAGGAAGAGGGAAGGGAAGCAAAAGGAAAGAGAGGGGGAGGAAAGGGGAAGGGAAAGAAAGGAAAGGGGAAGGGAAGGGAAGGAGGAAGGAAGTAGAGAGAAAAGAGAAAGAGAGAGGGTGAGGAGGGAGGAAAGAAAGGGAGGAGAAAGAGAAAAAGAGGAAAGAGAAAGAAGAAGGGAAGGAATGAAGGGACATTAAACGATAGATTAATTTCAAGTCAAGCTAGTGTGGAGAGGGAGGGAGAGGCGGTGGCCCTTTCGACAACAACACAAACGCACACTTTTCCAGGCTCTTCTTCCTCGCCCAGCACCCCCCCCTCCGCTTTTCCGTGGGTGGGGAGGAAGAGAAAGAATGCGGTAATACTTGTCTATCGCACCCAGATCATCGAAAGATACAGCGCTATAAAAACCAACAACTTTATTCCTACAGGCAGTCCTCGATTTACAACAACTTCATCTAGCGACCGTTCCAAGTTATGACGGCACTGAAAAAAAAAAGGGATTTAGGATTGTTTTTCACACTTATGACCGTTGCAGCAGCATCCGGAAGCTTGGCAACTGACTCATATTGATGACGGTGTCCCGGGAATCACATGCTCAACCGCCTATTGCGAACTTCTGACCAGCCAAGCCGGATTCACTTAATGACGGCATGACTCACTTAACATTTGCAGGGATTCGCTTAACAACCGGGGCAAGCATGCGATCCAAACTGAGAAGAGTCGTATTTATGACCGTTTCGGCGTTTCCTCCCTCCCCCACCCATGGTCAGGTGATCCAAATGCTGGGTGGCTGACTCATATTTATGACGGCAACTGACTCGTATTTATGTCGGTTGCAGCCATCCCGGGGGGGGGAATCACGTGATCCCCCTTTTGTGACCTCCTGGCCAAGCAAAGCCTGTAGGGAAAAGCCAGGCTCGCTTAACGACCGAGTTACTCAACGAACAACGGAAGCGATTCACTTAACAACCAGGCGACTCGCTTAACAACCAGGGCAAGCACACGATCCAAACTGAGAAGACTCGTATTTATGACCGTTTCGGTGTTTCATTCCCCCCCCGCACCTGTGGTCAAATGCTGGGCGGCCGACTCATATTTATGACGGCAATTGACTCGTATTTATGTCGTCCCGGGGTGGGGATGGGGGGGTCACATGATCCCCCTTTTGCGACCTCCTGGCCTGTGGGGAAAAGCCAGGCTCACTTAACGACCAAGTTACTCAATGAACCAGGCGACTCGCTTAACGACCGCGGGGAGCGAGGTCGTTCAACAGGGCAGAGTTCACTTAGCAATGGCCATTGAGGGGGGAGGCCCTCAGCTGTGGTCATAAATCGAGGACTGACTTCAGGGGAAGGGAAAAGGGGGGGGAAGCTTTTTTGGGTGAGGGGCCCCCCAGCAGAAACCCCTCCCCCTTCCTCTTTTATTTTATTTTATTATTTATTTTTATATTTTTTTGTGGTGGGAGGAAATTAAAATGTGTCTGTGGGGGGGAAAAAATGGGTACTGGCCCACCTCGCAGGGCTGGCGTTGGGGGGGTGTGAAAGGAGAGGGGCGGGGGCGCTCCTCCGCGCTCCCCCCCTCCCCTTTCGTTCCCGGCATGCTTTGCGACAGCTGAGGTAAAAGTCGTCACCGCCTTTTTCGGGCGGGGGGGCCGCTCAGCGCTCTCCCCCCTCGGGCCCCCGCCTCCCCTGAGGAGCCCCCGCCCCCCTGCCCGGCGACCCCCCCGCCCCGGCCCTGCTCCCTACCTGCGACGCTGCTGTGGGCACGGCGGCGGCCCCGCCGGAAGTCCCGCCCCGCCGTCAGGTCGAGGCCTGGCCGCGCAGCCCCGACAGACGAGCGCCGAGCGGCCAGATCGGCCCTCCCGGGCGTGGGAGGGGGGGAGGGAAAGAGGAAGAGGCGGTTGCCGTGGCGACGGAGGGACGGGGCGGGCGTGGGGCGGGGCTTCTCCTCACAGCGGGCGGTGTAGAGGCTGAGCCGCTAGAGGGCGGTGTCGAGCCATGCTGGGAGGATCTCAGAGAATAGAATATATAGGATGTAGAATATAAAATATAAAATGTAGGATATTGGACTGTAAACTATAGGATGTAGAATATAAAATATAGGATATAGACTAGAATATAGAATATAAAATATAGGATGTAGAATATAGAATATAAAATATAGGATATAGAATATAGGATATAGGATATAGGATAAAGAATATAAAATATAGGATAAAGAATATAGACTATAGGATATAGAATATAGGATATAGAATAAAGAATATAGAATACAGAATATAAAATATAGAATATAGACTAGGATATAGCATACAGAATATAGACTGTAGACTATAGGATATAGACTATAGGATATAGAATATAGGATACAGAATATAAAATATAGAATATAGACTAGGATATAGGATACAGAATATAGACTGTAGACTATAGGATATAGACTATAGGATATAGAATATAGAATAAAGCATATAGTATCTAGACTATAGGATCTAGAATATACAATATGGGACATAGACTATAGGATATAAAATATAGGATCTATAGGATATAGAATATAGGATATAAAATATAGAATCTATAGGATATAGAATATAGAATAAAGAATATAGGATATAGACACTAGAATATAAAATATAGGATATAAAATATAGGATATAAAGAATATAGACTATAGGATACAGAATATAAAATATAGGATATAGAATACAGCCTATAGGATATAGGATGTAGAACGTAGACTGTATACTATAGGATATAGAAAATAAAATGTAGAATATAGGATATAGAACATAAAATGTAGAATATGGAATGGAATGGAAGAATAGAATAGAATAAGGAATAGAATAGAATAGAATAGAATATAGAAAACAATAATAGAATAGAATAATATAGAAAATAGTAATAGAATAGAATATAGAAAATAGAATAATATAGAATAGAATAGAATTTAAATAGAATAGAATAGGAATAGAATAGAAAAGTATAGAATATATAAAATAGAACAGAATGCAGAAAAATGCAGAATAGAGTAGATAACAGAATAGAAACTTTATTGTCCCTTTAAATGTTCACTAATCAGCATACATTAAAGTGAAATTTCGTTGCATTCAGCTCTCAAATGATAACTATTACGCACATGTACACAAGGACATACGACCCAGTGAAACATCACAGAGCGGGCTTAGTGCTGGGATGGAGCACCACCAGGAGATCCCCAGGGAAAAAAAAAGGATTGCCAGAATAGGTCGCTGGAGACCCCTCAAGCGTCGGGATTAAGATATTTGCACCAAAAAAGGAAGGTGTTTATTAGTGTGGCCTGTGTGGTGAAGGGAGGCATGGTTTCCAGTGTCATGTGTAGTGAGAAAGATTCGCCACACCTGAAAACGGTGGGGGCTGCTGAACCAACATGTGCACAAATCATCATAGTTGATCATGGTTTATTGAATAAGCCATGATTGGATGTGTTTACAACAGGCTAACTAACACTGGCCATAGCAAAACCCTCCAGGTTAGGCTAAACTTGTTAGAGACGGGTTTAGATTATATATCTCCATCACTGTCGTCCTGAAGGTGCTTTTTTTCCCAAAAAACAATTGGATTTTCTTAGGGTTTTTTTTTTTTTCCTCTTTGGAAACATTTCGCTTCCCATCCAAAACTAAAAAATCTTCCTGGATGAGAAGCGAAATTTTTTCAAGGGGGAAAAAAAAAAAAACCCAAGAAAATCCAGTCCCAAAGGTTTAAATAATTCCTTTCTCAATTTCGGTTTCTATGCTGAAATTGGGAAGGCAACATAAATTGGGCCAACTTTTGATAACTTGGAAACCTTTATTCATCGGCCACGCAGGATAATTCGGAGGCCAGGCCGGTGTATGTAAGACGTTGTGCAAAAAAACCCAAACAAACAACAATAAAAACCAAGTCGAATCTGTGTTTTTCTTTCTTGCAATCTTTGCCGTGGAAAACTCGGACTTTTAAAAAGCAAGTAGCGAGTAGCTAAAACAGGCATAAACGCAAGCGTTGTGGTTTTCTACTCTCTTATTTAAAATTGCACTTTATTCAGCAAGAGTATAAAAATAGGAAAGACCGACAACAAGAAGATGAAAAAAAAAAAAACCCTGAAATTAAAACTCGGCTACTATTTCGGCTGCAGAAATCTGGACAGTCATAAGGGGGCAGCAGAGAGAGAGAGAGAGAGAGAGACGTTTACGGCTGATCTGAAATTTTGGCACCGCCATAAACTGAGATGATGAGATGTTTTTTGGGGGAAAAATTGTGCGTTTTTAAGACTGGTTTTTAAGAAAGCTTGCAAATCATCTCTCGGGGTTCGGGACAATTATTCCTTGACTTCAACGCCAGGTTGTCCTCGACTTACGACCCCCCCAAAGGAGCCCAAAATTTTTGCTTGCCAAGCAAGACAAGGAATCCTGCTCCCTTGGATGAACTTCCTTGCCGCCGTCGTTAAGCGAATCGCTGGGGTTGCTCGGTTAGTCACGCGGTCGTTAAAGCAAATCCACCGTCTGTCCCCGCTGACTGGGAAGGTCGCAAAAAGGGGATCGCGTGACACCGGCCCCCCCCAGGACCAGCGTAAATGTGAGTCAGTTGCTAAGCGTTCTGAATTTTGATCTCGCGACAACGACGAATGCTGCGACGGTCGTAAGTGCGAGGACGGGGTCCTAAATCGCCTTTTCTTTTTCAGCACTGTTGCGACGTCAGCCGTCGGTAAACAAATAGTCCCAAGTCGAGGACTGCCTAAATAGTTTTTTTCCCCCCCTTCAGAAACTTCCCGCCTGCCTCAGTTTTTCATGGAGTTTCTTGAGCAGGGTGGAAGTCCCTGCCCGGAATACCCTCCGTCGTTCTCATGAGTTCTTCATGCCGGCGTCTTGGACGCTAAGCGGGAGGGGTTTTCCCCCGCAGGGGTCCAAGAAGTCCAAACTGTCTTCCACCTCCACCGCAATTGGCCGGCCGGGCTCTCTTCTCGTGGTGGTTTCTTCCTGTGAGAGGGGAGGGTCTGCGAGGTGTCCGGCTTCGGCCGCCCCCGGGGCTTCAACGCCGGAGAGTGGCCTCCGTTGCAGATGCTGACCACACAGCTAACGTTCACATGGGTTTTCCCATTTCCCACAATCCCTGCTGAAAAAGGAAGGAATGTGTTATAAATAAAGAAGGGAGGGAGGGAGGAAGGAAGGAAGGAATGGGGGGGAGAGAAACCAGGAAAGAGAGAAAGAAATAGAGAGAGAGAGGAAGGAAGGAAGGAAGGAGAGAGAGAGAAAGAAAGAAAAAGGCAGAGAAAGAGAAAAGAAAGGAAGAAAGGAAAGAAAGAAAGAATGGAGGAACAGAAACAGAAAGGGAGAAAGAAGAAAAGGAAGAAGGAAGGAAGAAGAGAAAGGAGAGAGAAACAAACAAAAAGGGAGAAAGGAAGAAAAGAAGAGGAAGAAGCAAGGAAGGAAGAGAAAGGGAGAGAGAAACAAAAAGGGAGAAAGAAAGAAAAAAGAAAAGAAAGGAGGAAGGAAGAAGGAAGAGAAAGGGAGAGAGAAACAAAAAGGGAGAAAGGAAGAAAAAAGAGGAAGGAGGAAGGAAGGAAGAAGAGAAAGGGAGAGAGAAACCGAAACAAAAAGGGAGAAAGAAAGAAAAAGAAGGAAGGAAGGAAGGAAGAGAAAGGGAGAGAGAAACCGAAACAAAAAGGGAGAAAGAAAGAAAAAAGGAAGGAGGAAGGAAGGAAGGGAAGAAAGGAAGAAGAGAAAGAAGAAGAAAGAAAGAAAGAAAGAAAGAAAGAAAGAAAGAAAGAAAGAAAGAAAGAAAGAAAGAAAGAAAGAATATTTGTACCTCAGTGTTGAAATGAGAGGTCCTTGGTCGTCTCTGAGGTTGGTGGGTTTCTTGCAGACTTTTCATGACCCAACTAGGGAACGTCATCAGTGCTGATGTTAGTTCTAGCCCTGATGATGTTACCTAATTGGGTCATGAAACGTCTGCAAGAAAACCATCAAGTTCTGAGACCACCAAGGACCCCAAGGTCTTCCTCCTCCCCCCTTCTCCTCCTCCTTTTCCTCTTTCTCCCCCTCCACTCCACAAACACCACTCCCTTCCAGCATGGATGACGTTCCCTAGTACGGCCATGAAACATTTCCAAGGCAAACTCGGGGCGCACCAAAGGCCCCACAATCCTAGGCTTCCAAGGACCCAGTCTGGCCTGATGCGACCCACCACCCCACAAATGGAGCTGCCCCCCCCCTCCCGATCTAACCCCCCACCCCAAGGGTCTCACTTGAGTCTTCTGCGCTGTAGCATGTCCTGTCGTTCAACGATCTCTGTTGCACGTCGTCCGTTTCCACCTTGGGAGGGTCTCCGTCGTTGGTTTCGCTTCTTTTCTCAGGGCTGTCCCAAAAACTGGAGGGGGACATCCGCAAGAGACTGTCCTTCTCCTGCCCCACGGCTGTGGGCTCCTGAGGCCACTTCCCCGGGAACTTTTCGGCCGGCGAGAACGGCTGGAAGGAAACGGGGAAGCCGAACGTCATTGGTGGATTGATCTGCTAGGACCCCAGACCCAAAATTGGGGACCTGGCAGCCCCGTTTTCGCTTTTGGTGTCTCTGACGAGGAAGCTGCCCAAATTCTGATTTCCAGACCCAAAAGAGATCAATGCTCACCTGTTTTTGCTCCTCCCATAAGGGGACACACTTTTGACCTGCCAGAGAGAAAATTAAATGTTGGAATTCATTGTTGGAATATATATATATACTGTGCAACAACTACAATAATATTCAGCCACCAGATGGCAGTGTTTACAAGTTTGAATCTACTAATCTATGTTCCTTTGTTTGCTGTTACAGTTAAGCAGTTAAGCAGTAAAGCACATGGTGACTGTACACTCCATTTGATCTTTAGTGATATATATATATTTATATCAACTTACCACTTTTTCTAAAAACAACAAAGCAAATGAGAGCCGCTAGCACCACCGGAATAGCTGTCATGCCGACAATCCGCCCTGGAAGCAAAACAAAGAGATAAAAATGCACAGTTAGGAGGACCAAGCCGTGCTAAGAAATTGCAGTTTTCTCTGGCCTCCTCTATTCCGGGGAAAAAATGGGTTAAAACCAGTGGAAAATGTTTGGGAAAGTTTTGGTTATTGCAGTATATCGTATTTAAGCTGTGGAACCTCTAAACAGACACTAGAGGGCAGCAGAGAGGTGTCGTCCTTGGCTATCATCTCAGGTTGTCCTAATTCCTCCAGCATTTCTATGGCATCTCTAGAATACAGGTAGTCCTCGACTTATGACCACAAGGGAGTCCAGCATTTAGGTCGCTAAGTGAGACATTTGCGAAGTGAGTTTTGCCCCATTTTACGACTTGCCTGGCCGCATTTCTTAAGCGAATCACTGCCGTTGTTAAATTAGAAACACCGTTGTTAAGTGAATTGGGCTTCTCCATGGACCAATAGGGGAAATCACGTGACCCTGGGACGCTGCGACCGCCATAAATATGAGTCAGTTGCCAAGCGTCCGAATGTAAAACACATGACCATGTGGACTTGGCTAGGGAATTCTGGGAGTTGAAGTCCACAAGTCTTAAAATGGCTGCTGAGGAATTCTGGGAGTTGAAGTCCACAAGTCTTAAAAAGTGACTGACTGGGGAATTCTGGGAGTTGAAGTCCACAACTCTTAAAATGGCTGCTGGGGAATTCTGGGAGTGGAAGTCCACAGGTTTTAAAGTGACTGGGGAATTCTGGGAGTTGAAGTCCATGTCTTAAAGTGACAGACTGGGGAATTCTGGGAGTTAAGTCCACAAATCAAAATGGCTGCTGGGGAATTCTGGGAGTTGAAGTCCACAAGTCTTAAAAGTGACTGACTGGGGAATTCTGGGAGTTGAAGTCCACATCTTAAAGTGACAGACTGGGGAATTCTGGGTTAAGTCCACAAATCTTAAAATGGCTGCTGGAATTCTGGAGTTGAAGTCCACAACTCTTAAAAATGGCTGCTGGGGGAATTCTGGGAATTGAAATCCACAAGTATTATACTTGCAAAGTTTGGAGACCCCCTACTCTAAACGAAACCCACCTTTAGAAGGAAAATGCCAACAATTTATTCCCCCCTCTTGCTCACCAGTCTGTGCTGACGGATCCTGTTTGTTGAAGGTGGGTCTCTCGGTCCCAACGTGCCACCTGAGCCTCTTCGTAGAGGTTGTGAGTTGCGTTGAAGTTGTCGCGGGGTCAACCTGCCCACCTGGGTTGCCGCAAACGGTGTTGTGGGTGCTGTTTCCGAGAACGAGCGGCGACTGACATCTTGTCAGGGGAAGGAAAAAAACAAAAACAAAACAATAACCACCATCAAAATGAACAAGTGAAATAAGTGAACTTGTGAAACAAGTGAAACTTAACTGGAGGACTTTCCAAACCAAGGTCTCTGTTGTGCGAACGTGACATTTTTATGACACAACTTTTCTTACCCTCAGAAAGTTCAACGGTTATTTTAGAGGATGGAGGTGTTTCCAGTAAGGAGGTTAGGTATGGCATCCAGAGGTCATCTTTCCCAACCCCCCGAGGTGCTGTGCCAGTTTTTATTTTAGAACTTTTATTCTATTTTCTCTTCTCTTCTCTATTTTCTATTCTATCCCATCCTCTCCTCTCCTCTTCTCCTCCTCTCCTCTCTCCTCCCCTCTATTTTCTCTTCTATCTTCTATCCATTTTCTTTTTCTCTTCTCTAATTTTCTTCTCTATTTTTTATTCTATCCTATCCTATTTTCTTGTTCTGTTCTGTTGTTTTCTTCTCTTTTCTTCTCTGTTTTTTCTTCTATTTTCTATCCTATCCTGTCCTGTCCTGTCCTGTCCTGTCCTGTCCTGTCCTCTCTTCTCTTCTCTTCTCTTCTCTTCTCTTCTCTTCTCTTCTCTTCTCTTCTCTTTTCTCTTCTCCTGTCCTCTCCTCTCCCTCCCGTCCCCTTCTCTCTATTTTCTCTTCTATTTTCTATCCATTTTCTTTTTCTCTTTTCTTCTCTATTTTTTCTTCTATTTTCTATCCTATCCTATCCTATCCTGTCCTGTCCTGTCTTGTCCTGTCCTCTTCTCTTCTCTTCTCTTCTCTTCTCTTCTCTCTCTTCTCTTCTCTTCTCTTCTCTTCTCTTCTCTTCTCTTCTCTTCTCCTCTCCTCTCCTCTCCTCTCCTCTCCTCTCCTCTCCTCTCCCTCCCGTCCCCTTCTCTCTATTTTCTCTTCTATTTTCTATCCATTTTCTTTTTCTCTTCTGTTCTCTTCTCTATTTTCTCTTCTATTTTCTATCCTATCCTGTCCTATCCTTTTTCTTCTTCTCTTCTCTTCTCTTCTCTTCTCTTCTCTTCTCTTCTCCTCTCCTCTCTTCTCCTTCTCCTCCCCTTCTATTTTCTCTTCTATTTTCTATCCATTTTCTTTTTCTCTTCTCTAATTTTCTCTTCTATTTTCTATCCTATCCTATCCTATCCTATCCTATCCTATCCTATCCTATCCTATCCTATCCTATCCTATCCTATCCTATCCTATCCTATCCTATCCTATCCTATCCTATTTTCTTGTTCTGTTCTGTTGTTTTCTTCTCTTCTCTTCTCTATTTTCTCTTCTATTTTCTATCCTATCCTATCCTGTCCTATCCTATCCTATCCTATCCTATTTTCTTCTTCTCCTCTCTTCTCCTCTCCTCTCCTCTCGTCTTCTCTTCGCTTCTCTTCTCTTGCCTCCCCTCCCCTCCCCTCCCCTTCCATTCTATTCCAAATCATAATAAACAATTTGAGGGCTTGGAGGCACGCGAGACTTATTGCAGCTTTTTTTCCCTCCCCTGCAAGGGTTTGAAAGCAGGCTCCCTCCTCCCCAAAGCTGTGTCTAAACAACACAGCCACCAACGTACATCCGGTGAGGTGTGCAGAAACTCTGGTGAGACTCATGATCGGAGAAGGTGCCCGGTTGGCACAGGGCGCATTCCACATCCGTTTCTCTGGTGCCTGCAAAGAAACGAGAATTTCTCAAAAGAGTCGCCACGGGCTGGTTGCAGCTGGAGAAGTGCAAAGGGAGAGGAGAGGAAATGGCTTTTAAAAGTTGGACAGACACTTTGGAGCCCACCAAAAAAAATGCCCGACTCGCTGGAAACACAACAATGTGAGGAAATCAGGAACGCACCACCTTAAAAAAAATAATATATATATATATATACACAAGAAACGGCAACGCAACAGCCTCCTATCTCAAATGTTCCCAGCCTTCCTCTCTCAAGAGGTAGCCTTCAAGAGGAAAGAGGAAAAAGAGGCTAGGGGGATACACCTTAAAATTAAACCTGAGTTTTTAAGCTTATGTGGAAGTTGACCATGCTATTTCTATCTGCCTCTTTCCAACCAGCCGTCACTAAATGAACTGTTGTAAGTCCAAATTAGCCCGTCAGGAGTAAATCTGGCCTTATTTCTGATGTCAGAGGAGGAACATCCCCTTCCCCCAGGAAGTAGGGAAGGAGAATAGCTGGAGGAGGAGGTCTCATCCCAAGCCAAGATCTTTGGCTTTTCATCTCAATCTTAACCTCCAGCGTTGGAGTGGCCACAACTTCTAGTGGCAAGTGGTTCCACTGATTTAATTGTTTCTGGGACATTCCTCCTTGGTTCTAGGTTGCTTCTCTCCTTGATGAGTTTCCATCCGTTGCTTCTGGTTCCGAGTATGGCCATTTGCCACACTTCAGAGAATAGAATAGAATAGAATAGAATAGAATAGAATAGAATAGAATAGAATAGAATAGAATAGAATAAATGAAGAATAGAATAGAATAAATGAAGAATAGAATAGAATGAAGAATAGAATAGAATAAATGAAGAATAGAATAGAATGAAGAACAGAATAGAATAGACTGAAGAATAGAATAGAATGAAGAATACAATAGAATAGAGTGAAGAATAGAATAGAATAAATGAAGAATAGAATGAAGAATAGAATAGAATGAAGAATAGAATAGAATAAATGAAGAATAGAATAGAATAAATGAAGAATAGAATAGAATAGAATCTGAACAGAACAGAATGCAGAAAAGATGTAGAATAGAACAGAAGAGTAAATAGAATAGAATAGAATGTAGGATAGGATAGAAAACAGATAGAATAAAATACAGAATAGAATAGAATAGAATAGAATAGAATGAAGAATAGAATAGAATAAATGAAGAATAGAATAAATGAAGAATAGAATAGAATGAAGAACAGAATAGAATGAAGAATACAATAGAATAGAGTGAAGAATAGAATAGAATAAATGAAGAATAGAATGAAGAATAGAATAGAATGAAGAATAGAATAGAATAAATGAAGAATAGAATAGAATAAATGAAGAATAGAATAGAATAGAATCTGAACAGAACAGAATGCAGAAAAGATGTAGAATAGAACAGAAGAGTAAATAGAATAGAATAGAATGTAGGATAGGATAGAAAACAGAATAGAATAAAATACAAGAATAGAATAGAATAGAATAGAATAGAATAGAATAGAATAGAATAGAATCACAGAGTCGGAAGGGACCTTGGAGGTCTTCTAGTCCAACCCCCTGCTCAGGCAGGAAACATCATCGGCTCGATGGTTCAATGACCTTCTGGTTTGTTTATTGGCTCGCCTTTCCAGCGTGTCCTCTCCAACACGAAAGTTCAAAAAGCCTAAATGTCCTCTCCCGTCCTGCCTTTTTTTTTTCTCTCTCTCAAAGTCCAACTTTCACTTCCACGCAGTGTGCCAGGGAGAGTCCCACACACACACACACACACACACCTACGTGATTGTAATCTTCCGGACTCTCCCTTAAGCTTCGGGGCGGATAGAACGTCAAATGATGCTCAAGGTGTATAACATTTCTTTATTCACACCCAGGTTTTAGAGGCTTAAAAGCTATTTATCTGTGGGGTTTTTAAATCCCATTTTCTCTGCCTATTTTGTAAGCATCAAGAGTGGCGACCGATTGGCGCGGAGTATAGATTTTATAAATACGTACTAGTGACATATTTTAAAAATTATTATAATTTATCATATTATTTTCTGGAGTCAGCCTGATTTCCTTGGATACCACGTTTTGGAAAACGCAGCTAGTCCTCGACGTACGACCGCAAGGGAGCCCCAAAATGTCCGCCGCTCAGTGAGACATTTGTTAAGTGAGTTTTACGACGGTTGGTAAGTGCCGTTGTTAACTTAGCAACGGGGTCGTTAAGTGAGTCCGGAAGTCACGTGATCGCCTTTTTCGATGGGGAAGCTAGATTCGCTTAACGACCCACTTCACAAGGGCACGTGATTCGCTGAACAACCGCGGCAGGAAAAAGTCGTAAAACGGAGCACTTCAGAAACGGTCTCGCTCAGCGGCAGAAATTTTGGCCTCCTCTGTCGAGCCGTAAGTCGAGGACGACCTGTATACGAGCTGAAATCCAGCTCCTTCAAATCCAGCTACTTCTTTGACTATTCTTAAATTTTGGAAGCCGGAGCCAAATTCTGCTTGGCTAACGTCCCGCCATCTTTGTGCCAAAATTCCCGGCCTTTTCCTGCCTTTCTGTAAACTTCCTTTTCCCGTCGATAAAACTTGTGCGAATCAGGAACTAAACATTACGATTCAAACATTTATGCAGCGCCATCGATAGGAGCCGTTTCTCCTGTCCCATTTTTCCTTTTTTATTTTATTTATTTATTTATTAAATTTATATATATATAATAATATATATGTATTATTGAAGGTATTCCTTTTTTTTGGAAAAGGGGAAAAAAAAATGTCAAAGAGAAAACCGTACTAGGAAATCTAAATGATCTGTACCTTGTGCTTATGCACAAAACGTTGATTGCCCTGCGAGGTTTATTGCTCCAATAACTTTGCTCTGGCTGTTTTCTCACAGACGTTTCATGACCGAACTAGGTAGTATCATCAGGGCTAGAAATGAGGATGGTGTTAATTTTGTTTGGGTCAGGAAACATTTCCAAGAAAAGAGCCACGCTCAGAGAGCACCAAGCATCTCACAGTCCTCCTTCCTCTCTCCTCCTCCTCCTCCTCCTCTTCCTCTCTGCAAACTCTACTCTCTTCCAGCACTGATGATGTTCTCTAGTTGGGTCATGAAACGTCTTAACGAAAACAACTTAGAACAGGACCAGGATCTCGCCTGTCGCCCGATCTTGTTTTGCAACGTAGCAAGAAACATACACGCACTTTTTAAAAATATATATTTGATGGGCACCAACACTGCCTCCCAATCTACCTTCTCGGAGCACTCCGTAGCCCATCGCGCACTTCTGGTAGGGCTGGCAGTGGTAGCATTTGTCGGAGACCACCAAGCTGCAGAAGTGGTCCGGTCGACACCAGCATACCCGGTTTTGGGTGTGGGTGCAGGTTTTTTCTTCCACAAATCCTGTTTCAGAAAAAAAAGGGGGGGGATTATTAGGGGGCAAAAGGGGGCAGCTGGAAGGAGACCGGGGGGGGGGTGCAGCTTGGTGGTCTCCGACAGGGGGGGCGACTGCCATTTAAGGCCTTAAGAAGGCAAAGGCCCTCGTCATCCCGAAGTTTCCACGGCACTGAAAAAAAAAAAGGGAACTTACGACCGTTGTTTACACTTATGACCATTGCAGCATTCCCCGGGGAATGTCAGGTGATCGGTGCAGTGATTCGCTTAACAACGGGGGCAAGCAAGCAAGGCCACAAAGCGAGGCAAAACTCACCTTAATGGTGGTCTCGCTTGGCCACAGAAATTTTGGGCTGAACGGTGGTCGTTAAGTGGAAAGAGAAAGTCAAGGGCCAAAGATAGGATATGTTTGCTCATTATCGCCTCCTCCTCCTCCTCCTCCTCTTTTCTCCTTCTCTCCTTCTTTTCCTTCTCCTCTCTTTTTCTTCCTCTTTCTCTCCTTCACCTTCTCTCCTCCTCCTCTTCTTCATCTTCTCTCCTCCTCCTCTCTTTCTCCTCTCTTTCTCTCCTTCTCTCCTTTTCCTCCTCCTGCTCTTCTCTCCTTCCTCCTTCTCTCCTTCTTTTCCTTCTCCTCTCCTTTTCTTCCTCTTTCTCTCCTTCACCTTCTCCCCCTCTTTCTTTCTCTCCTTCTCTCCTTCTTTTCCTCCTCCTGCTCTTCTCTCCTTCCTCCTTCTTCTTTTCCTTCTCCTTTTCCTTCTCCTCTCCTTTTCTTCCTCTTTCTCTCCTTCACCTTCTCTCCTCCTCCTCTCTTTCTCTCCTTCTCTTCTTCTTTTCCTCCTCCTGCTCTTCTCTCCTTTCTCCTTTTCCTTCTCCTCTCCTTTTTCTCCTCCTCCTGTCATTCTCCTTCTCTCCTCCTCCTCTCCTCTCCTTCTTCCTCCTGCTCCTCTCCTTCTTCTCTCCTTTCCTTCTTCTTCCTCCTTCTCTCCTTTGCCTGCTCCTTTTTTCTCCTCCTCCTCCTCCTCCTCCTCCTCCTCCTCCTCCTCCTCCTCCTCCTCCTCCTCCTCCTCCTCTCCTTTCTTTCTTTCTTCCTCCTGCTCTCCTTCTCCTTTCTCTCTTCTTCCTCCTTCTCTCCTTCTTTTCCTTCTCCTCTCTTTCTCGTCCTCCTGTCCTTCTCTTCCTCCTCCTCTTCCTCCTCCTCTTTTCCGGAGGCTTATGTCCCTCCTCCGGCTATGCCACCTGCCCTCTGCTTACCTTCTTTGCATTGTGGCGAGCAACTAAAACATCTCCCAGCTCGACTCCAGCCCGTGTTGTACGAGCCTTCCGCGCACCGGACGCATTGCGTGTTGACACCGTTGTCGCACTTCTGTTGCACACGGAAACCTGTAACAGAGAAGGGGAAAAGCCGGCCTTGAAACCGTGTCCGGATATAGATTCTGCAAACTCTGAACGGAGTCTGAGGTCTCTCCCCTTCCATGGTTGGGTCTCCCTCCTTAGCAATTAATTGTTCATCAATGATGCACAATTAATTAAGAACAATTAATCAACGGGACAGCTTGGCGTGGGTGCGGTGGCCTCGAAGTGGTGCTCTTGCCTCACAGTCAGAAGGCTGTGAGTTCGATTCTAGGTAGAGGCAGATATTTCCCTCTCTCTCTCTCTCTGTGGGCACGATGAGAAATAGATCTGCCGAACAAAACTCCGTACTGGCAACAAGAAAGGCATCCGGCCATTAAAAACACCCTGCTAGCTTCATTCAGTTGCCCAGACTCCACCCCGCAACGGATTATGGGGTCGTTAAAAGATGATGATGATGACGTAAATGATGAAGATGATGAATCAATGGAATGGCTTGCCATCCGGAGTTGTGGGTGCTGCGTCGCTGGATGTCTACAAGTCGTCCTCGACTTACAACCGTTCATTTAGTGACCGTTCCAAGTTACAACAGCACAGAAAAAAAAAAGGGGCTTAGGACCGTTCTTCACCCTTACGGCCGTTCCGGCATCCCCGTGGTCACCTGATCCAAATTCCCACGCTTGGCCACCAACCGGCTCGTATTTACGATGGTAGCGGGAGTGCCCCCCCGATTTCCCCCTTTTGGCGACCTTCCGACGAGCAAAGTCGAGGGGGGAAGCCCGATTCGCTTAACAACCGTGGGACTAACTTAACAAGTGCAGCGATTGGCTTAAAAATGGGGGCGAGACAAGTCGTAAAAACACTCAGCAGTGTAAAAATTCCGGCCTCCGTCGCAGTTGTACGTTGAGGACTTGCCGGAACTGCATTTTTTTTTTTACAGTGAGAAACATGCGCGGGCCACTCACGACCTCCTGATGCGCAATCGTGATTTCGGTGCAATTGTTCTGCCCCAGCTACGGATCCCAAAGAACGCAGCACACACAAAGTCCGTTCAAACCTTGGTTTACTGAATAAACCAGTCTTTTTACACCAACGGCTGTTAATGAACTGCATTAACAGCCGCCAAGAATTCAAAGAATAATAACTGAAAGCTTACTGTGGTTGGCAGAATGCCCAGAAAGCAATTTGCAGGAAGCTGAGAAGATAAGCAAGACAAGACAAGAAGGAATGTGAACGAAGTTGTTCCCTGCAAATTGCTTCAGTCGGCGTTCTTCCTTAAATAGGCTAAGGGAGTGGCCAATTAGCCCCAAGCCTTATTCTTGAGGAGACCTCCTCCTGAGGAGCCACTCCTGCCTTTTTGGCAGCTCTGCGTGCCCGTGCATCGAGAAGAGGCTCCTCCTCTTCGTCCTCTTCACTTATGGAAGGTTCTGGAAGTTCTGAAGGCCTTGGCTGAATCCCTGCCTCTGGCACCACATCTTCTCCAGCCTCCTCACTGTCCGACTCGAGCGCCAGCTGCACAGGCTGCCGGCGCAGCACCACACCAGCCTCCTCGCTGTCGGAATCAGCTATTAGCTGCACAGGCCGCGTACGGGCCACAACAGCAATGTTTCAGTCGAGCGACACCTCTGGGGCTCGGCAGCTTACCTGGAGGGCACGAACGGCAACATTTCTGGATGTTTTCTTCGTAATATTCTTCTCTGGGGTTGAGGCACCGAGACCCCTGGGAGGGGGTGTAAGGCAGCCCCTGAGCCTGCGGGAAAGGAAACAAAAAATAAATTTGCAACCAGGTGAGTTTGCTGACTGCTCCTTACTACCACCCCGGCTAAGAAGCTGGGAGGAAAATTCGGTGTTTTTTTCAAGAATTTCCTCCAATGCAAAAGGATTTCTTTTGATCCTTATTTCTCATTTCCCCCCCCTCCTCTTCTTTCAAGGACTACAGGCGGTCCCGTTCGTTTAATGACCGTTCGACGTTACGACGCCACTGAAAAAAGGAGCGTTTTTCACGCTCATGGTCCAAATTTGGATGCTCGGCAACTGTTTCAGCCTGCCTGGGGGGTCCCCCGATTCCCCCTTTTGAGAACCTTCCGACGAGCGAATTAAAGGGGGGAAGCCGGATTCGCTTAACAACCGCGTGGCTAGCTTAACGGCTGCTGTGATTCGCTCAACAACGTGCGGAAAGGAAAGTCGTCGAACTCGCTCTACCGCGGTCTCGCTTTGCAGCGAAGATGTTGGGCTCGATTGCGGTCGTAATTCGAGGACGACTTGTCATTCGGGCACATTTTAGTCTCTTAATTCTGGAGTTGGAAGCAAAGGGGAAGCTGAGCCCTTTTTCAGAACCATTTAATTGTTTCATTTCAGCAAACATTTAACAACCTCCCGAGAAGCCACAAAGACAGGAAATTTCTATTTTTTTTAATTATTATTTTGGCGCAGGCGGTTAGGTAACCCGTGGGAGGGTTAATTTCCTTGATGGGTACAGATAGTCCTTGACTTATGACCAGAAATGAGCCCCAAACTTATGGGGCTAAGCGAGACGTCTGGTTAAGTGACTCTTGCCCCGTTTTCACCACCTTTCTTTGCCACCGTCGCTAAGTGAATCGAGTCAGAAGGTTGCAAAAAGGGGATCACGTGACACCCCTCCCCGGGACACTACAACCGTCGTAAATGCGAGCCAGTTGCCAACCACCTGAATGTTGATCGCACGAGGATGCTACTGTGAAAAACGCTCCTAAATTCGCTTTTTTTCAGCGCCCCGTTGTAACTTCGAATAATCACTGAGCAAACTGTCGTAAGCCGAGGACTGCCTGTACTCAATGAATTACGAGCTCCTCCGATCCTGAAACAAACCATTTTTGGTCTTCCTGGACAAAGCCAAGCATTCGTCGGCTAGTTAGAAGGAGAAACCACCAATCGTGGTTTGCCGTAAAGGAAGACAAAAATCCATCCAGGAGATTACGAAATCTTTAACTCTGGCCTTGAACCCCATCGGTTGTCTTACGTCCAAGGTGGGTTGCTTAACCCAGGAACGATCGATTCACGCCCGTTCGCCTTCCCCCCACCCCTCTTTGCAAAATGTGGTTCCGTGGGAAGCCACGATCTAACGAATCGATTCCGTTTCTGGGGGCAACTTTGCGGCGTTCGTGCACTAAAGCCCATCGCCGCGCTGGGCAGTGTCACGTCGCCGATCAAATCACGGTGATGATTCAAACAAACCAAAAAAAAAAAAAAAAAATCTCATCAGCTGGGAAAGGGAAACTTGTGGGTCTCCCCCTACGGATATGAAATTGCCGACGTCTTGTCTAAAGTTCACCCCACTTCGGCTGGGATGTCTCCCCCCTTTTTTTTTCGGCGATGAATGGATCACGTTGCACAACCGCCCAAAGGAGCTGACACGGCATACGGCCGTCACACTTTGCTTTAAAAAAATATATATATATTTTAATATATATATGTATTCCACAGCTTCCTCAAATTTGGGTTCCTTAATTTGAGTCTCCTAAACTTCGAAACAACCGAGCCCCAGAAAGCAGGAGAAGAAGCAACGGATGGAAGCTAAACCAAGATGAGAAGCAAATTTAGAATTAAGGAGACATTTCCTGATCATCCTCATCTTCTTTTAACGACCCCGTAATCCGTTGCGGAGTGGAATCTGGGCAACTGAATGGAGATAGCAGAGTGTATTTTATTTAATGGCCGGATGCCTTTCCTGTCTCCAATGAGGAGTTTTGTTCGGCAGATCTATTTCTCGTTGTGCCCAGAGAGAGAGAGAGAAATATCTGCCTCTACTTAGGATCGAACTCACAAGCCTCCTGATGGTGAGGCTGGAGCTGCACTTCTAGGCCACCGCACCCGCTCCTGAGAAATTTCCTGAGAGTGACAACAATTCGTCAGCGGAACAGCTTGCCACTAGAAATTGTTTGTTCTCCATCACTTTTAAGAAGAGATTGGACAACCGTTAGTCTGAAATGGTTTAGGGCATGATGGCTAACCTTTTTGCCGTCGCGTGCCAAAAGTGGTGGTGGGGGGGTGGTCACACACACACGTGCCCACATCCATAATTCAATGCGCCCCCCCCATGCTCCCCCGCTTTTGGCATGCGATGACATGTTGGGCCTGGTAGGCCTGGTTTTTTTTTTGCCCTCCCCAGGCTCCAGAGGCATTCTTGGCGCCTGGGGAGGGTGAAAACAGCCTTCCCCACCCCCGGAGGCCCTCTGGAGGCCGGAAACAGCCCATTTTTTTCCTGACTTCTGGTAGGCTCAGAAGGCCCGAAAATCAGCTGGCTAACCAAGGAGAGAAGCAACCTAGAATTAAGAAGAAATTGTGAACAATTAATCAGTGGAACAACTTGCCACCAGAAATTGTGTGTTCTCCATTACTGGAGGCTTTTAAGAAGAGTTTGGACAAGAGTGGCACAGAGTCTCCTGCCTGAGCAGGGGGCTGGACCAGAGGACCTCTGAGGTCCCCTTTTATTTTGTTAATGACAGAAACGTGAGAGCGGTGTTCCCATATCTCAGGGGCTGCCCCAAAGAAGAAAGGATCATCTTATCGTCCAAAAGCACCTGAAGGCAGGAAAAGAAGCAACGGGTGGAAATGAACCAAGGAGACATGGAATGAAGGAGAAACTCCCTGACAGTTAAGGACAATTAACCCGTGGAACTGCTTGCCACCAGAAGTTGTGGGTGCTCCATCCCTGGAGGTTTTTTAAGAACGAAATTTTCACGCTTCATGCAGGATGAGGCCTTTTTGGAAAGGTTTCACAGCTTCAAAGCACAAAAAAAAATTTTTTTGGGAGGGTGGGGGGAGGCCCAATCGATGCTCGGGAGAAGCCACGATAGTTCAAGTCGGGACAGAGACTTAAACCGTGGTCTGTTCGGGCTCTACCCTGATTTATAATAATAAGAGGTGAATAGATTCTCTTTCCTCTCTTCTGTGAAACCGACCAAGTTTTGACTTTTTTGCACAAAAATTAAAAAAAGGCGTCGAGGCAGCTACAGCTGCTTGCGGCTTTTAAAAGTTTCCAGCGGCCGCAATTGTGTTGTGTTCACTTTTTTTTTTTTCCAAAATAAGAGGCTAACAGTAAACGTGACAATCACACTTCACTAGCACTCTGAGTCACGCTTCCTGTAATCTTGGGCAAATACGGTCACCACGTAAGAAGTCTGCCTGCGTGAGTGTGTCCACATACGAGCCACGCAACCCCTTTCTCTGCCCCGCGCTGAATGGAAAGAAACCGAATTATTATTATAATATATATATATATATCTTTAAAAAAATTTCCATCGGGGCTGGGGGAACATTTGCCACGAGGCCGTGTGGGGTTAACAGCGGGGAGGAAAAAAGCTTGTTTTGAATTCTCACCCTGATAGGCATTTCGTAACGCGACGGGCGTTTGAAATGAATCTAAAGAATGGAGAGCTAGAGAAATAAAATCCACAGGGACAGACAGACAGGCAGATGAGAGAGAGAGAGAGATAGCTAGATAGCTAGATAGATGATAGAGAGAGAGAGAGAGATGATAGAGAGAGATGATACATAGAGAGATGATAGAGAGATATAAATAGAGAGATACAGAGAAGAGGGATAGAAAGATAGATGACACAGAGAGAGAGATAAGAGCTAGATAGCTAGATAGATGATATAAAGGATAGATAGATAGATAGATAGATAGATAGATAGATAGATAGATAGATAGATAGATAGATAGATTATAAATAGAGAGAAGAGGGATAGAAAGATAGATGACACAGAGAGAGGATAGCTAAATAGCTAGATAGATGATAGATTATAGAGAGAGGATAAATAGATGGATGGATGGATGGATGGATGGATGGATGGATGGATGGAGATATGAAACAGATAGATAGATAGATAGATAGATAGATAGATAGATAGATAGATAGATAGATAGATAGATAGATAGATAGATAGATAGATGATGGATGGGTGGGTGGATGGACAGAAGAGGGATAGAGAGATGAGAGAGATAAAGAGATGATAGCTAGATAGATGATAGAGAGAGAAAAAGATACAGTAATAGAGAGATGATAGATGATAGATAGAGACAAATAGAGAGAGGAATAGAGATCTATCTATCTATCTATCTATCTATCTATCTATCATCTATCTCTATCTATCTATCTTCTCTATCTCTATATCTGTCTCTCTATCCTCTCTTTATCTATCATATCTATCTATCTATCTATCTATCTATCTATCTATCTATCTATCTATCTATCCATCTATCCATCCATCATCTCTCTCTCATCTCTCTCTATTATCTCTCTCTCTCTCTCTCATATCTATTATCTATCTATCTATCTATCTATCTATCTATCTATCTATCTATCTATCTATCTCTATCTATCTACCTCTAGATAGCTAGATAGAGAGATAATAGAGTGATAGCAAGCTAAATAGCTAGATATAGCTAGAGAGATAGATGATAGCTGTGCTGGCTAGGGAATTCTGGGAGTTGAAGTCCACCCATCTTAAAAGTTGTTAAAATCGAGAACCGCCGCCTTCAAATGATTGCAGGGAGACCATTTTCTGCCTCTTCCAAGTTTAACAAAAGCTTTTCCGATCACACACGAAAGAGTAAAACCCCACGGGGAGGGAGGGGGGAGGAATTAAAAGCCAGCTGACTACTTCACCTTTGGCTCTGTAAAGCCAGGGACTGTTCTCTCTAGATTTAAGGGGAACCATTAAGATCATCAAAACAAGGAAGCGTTGAAGAGGAGCAGACTTTGATTAAGGGAAGTTGCAGAGTTTCCCCTTCTCTGAGCTGGGTCAGCAACGACATCGGCTAAGAAAACCCATCTCTTTTGCAAGACGAGGCAAAAAAATAAAAAACGTGGACACCGATTACCAATTTATAATCCAAACTGGATCTAATAATCCTCTCTGGACATCCGGGCAGGGAAGGGCATCGTCCGACCTATTTGGGGAGGGTTTTTTCGGGGTGCCTGCTTGAACTTCTGGTGTTTTCTCGGACAAATCTGTTTTCTTGGCAAGGTTTTTCAGAAGTGATTGGCCATTGCCTGCTTCCTAGGGCTGAGAGAGAGTGGCTGGCTTGGGGGGGGGGTCGGGTCAGCTGCTTCGGGCCTACGTCAGGAATTGAACTCGTGGCCTTCTGATTTCCAGCGGGTGTCGTCATCAATAGGAGACACCAAACTCTCTCTCTCCTCCCAAATTATAACCAATGTTTATTGGAGAAAAATACACTCACTGAATACCCAGCAAATGATCCATTAAGATCATTAACTATTTTATATATATATATATATATATATATATATATATATATATATATATAGAGAGAGAGAGAGAGAGAGAGAGAGAGAGAGAGAGAGAGAGAGAGAGAGAGTAGATAGATAGATAGATAGATAGATAGAGATAGAGATAGAGAGATAGAGAGAGAGAGAGAGAGAGAGAGAGAGAAATGTTCCAATATTTGAGGGGCTGCCCCCAAAAAGAGGGGGTCAATTTATTCTCCACAGCATCCAAAAGTAGAACAAGAAGCAACGGATGGAAAACTCATCAAGGAGAGAAGCAACCTGGAACTAAGGAAGAATTTCTCGATAATGAGGACAATTAACCAGTGGAACAACATGCCACCAGAAGTTACGGGGGGGGGCTCCATCACTTTTTAAGAAGAGATTGGACAACCATTTGTCTCAAATGGTATGTAAGGCTGCCTGCCTGAGCTGAGGGTTGGACTAGAAGACCTCCCAAGGTCCCTTCCAACTCTGCAGCATTCCCACAGTCCGGTGATCAAAATTCAGACGCTTGGCAGCCAACTCGTACTTATGACGGTGGGTTGGCAAACTTCCGACCAATGGGGAAGCCAAGATTCACTTAACAACTGTGTCTTTAACCTAATGACTGCAGGGATTCGCTTAACAACGGGAGCGGGAAAGGCCGTCAAACTCACTGTCTCGCTTTGCGACCGTAATTTTGGGCGCTCCGTTGTGGTCATAAGTTGAGGACTACCTCTGTACTTACGGCCGTGGCTGTCTCCAGCAGGGATCTGCCGTTATAAAACCATCCGATTTTCCTTCCTGCAATTTTTCACCCATCTGTCCTTAAAAATGGGGGCGGCGGAGAAGGTGGTATGAAACCCACCTGCCCTTTAAGGGGGAAGTGGGGGGGGGGGCTTTGCATGAGCCCTGCTTCCGGAGGGAAATTTAATTGGGGGTGGTGACAAGGCCCAAAAGGTCAATGACGCACAACTATGTTAAAAGTCACAAGCCCAAACCCACCCACTCAGAAAGGTGTGTGTGGCCCACCCACACTTAACACTTAAGGTAAAGAATATTGTCTTTTAAATATTCCAATTTTACAAGCCACTGGCCTCGAAGGAAGTCACCTCACACAGAATAAACAGAAGAAGAAAAAAAAATAAAGCTAGAAGGGACCTTAGAGGTCTTCTAGTCCAACCCGCTGCTCAAGCAGGAAGCCCTGTGCCATTTCAGACAAAGGGCTGTCCAATCTCTTCTTCAAAACCTCCACTGATGGAGCACAGCCACAACTTCTGGTGGCAAGTTGTTCCACTGGTTAACTGATCTAGAATAAAAGAGTTGGAAGGAACCTTGGAGGTCTTCTAGTCCAACTCCTTGCTCAGGCCAGAAGCCCTATATACCGTTGGTCCAATCTCTTCTTAAAAACCTCCCGTGTTGGAGCATTCGCAACTTTCTGGTGGCAAGCTGTTCCACGGGTGAATTGTTCTAACTGTCAGACCACACATATCTGCCTTCTTCAGCCCCATTTCCGGGCCAGGAAAATCCAGATAGTCCTTGAACGACAACAGTTCATTTAGTGACCATTCAAAGTCAAAGAAAGCGATGCGGGACCGTTTTTCCACACTTAACGACCGTCGCACCTTCCCCCCACGATCCAACATTCAAAACGCTTTGGCCCCTGACTCACATTTACGACGATCTCAGCTTCCCCTTTTGCGACCTTCTGACGAGCCAGGTCAAGAGTGTGGGGGGGGGAGGCCAGCTTCGTTTAACGACCGGCTGACTAACTCAACCACCGCCGTCATTCGCATTCACAACCGAGGCAAGAAACAGGGCTGAACGCGTGTCTCACTTAGCAACATAAATTTGGGGCTCCCTGGTGGTCGTCGGGAGAGGGGGAGGAACGCCCGTAGGCTCGCAAGAAAACGGGAAGCCCCCCCACTCCCAAAAAAAGCGGAGCCCACGCAAAGCCGACCTTTCGACGCGCGGAAAATCCTTTCACCCACCCGCGATAAATTTCCCCTCGCCTTTGAAAAGCGAATTTCTCCCTCTCCAAAAAGGAAAACGCACCCACGACCTCATTTATTCGCCTGGTTCTTTCTGGTTTTTTGGACAGCGACGGGAAGACAATGGGGGTATATATGGGGAGGGGTCGCGGGATGGCCAAGAGGGAAGGCAGACCCCCCCCTCCCCTCTCCCGGCTGGGAATGATGGGATTGAATATCCAGGAGGGGAAAGTCCTCTCCATCCATGCCACTTTTGAAAAGTCCCCTTAAAAAGACATTCGGCGCCGGACGATGCGAGTTTTAAACCCCCTCTCTATATTCAGCCCCCCACCCAGGACAGGAGAAAGGTCCTGGGGGGCCCGGGACAGTGGGGCGAGGAGGGCAAGGGTTGGGGTCGCATGGGAGACGGGGTGGGGACCACTCACCTGCAGGCATAAGATCTCCAGCGCCCAACAAGCCAGCGCCGCGTAAAGGTACCTGTGCGTCTTCATTGCGCTTCGAGAGCGAAAAGCGAAAGTGCCCCTGAGCTACTCCGACGTTGCGATGTCGAGGAAGGCAAGACGAGGGGCGGGCTCGGATGGGAAGAGGCCGGCCGGGGAGGGCTGGAGGGCGGGCGGAGAGGGAGGGGCCGAGTTATAGCAGATACCCCCCTCACCCCCCCCAAATCACCAAGAACTGAACATCCCGATGTACTACGAGGATGCGGTTAACCCAGAAGGAAGGAATTCTTGCTCCTTTGCGTTGAACTTGAACGGGGAGAAAGTTTACTTTAGTTTAGTTTATTCGATTTGTACTACCGCCCTACACCCGAAGGACTCAGGGCGGTGAACAGCCACAGGATAAAAACACATAAATACAAAATTTAAAAAAACAGAATAAAACCGAATTAAACAATTTGGCCGAAGACAGATTTAAAAACACCCCAGTAAATTAAAAACAAATTAAAATTTGTATTTTAAAAGGGAAAACAGGAGCCTTGGTAGTACAGTGGTTTAATGCACCCTGTTATTAACACAGCTGCCTGCAATTTCTGCAGGTTCGAATCTCGCCAGGCTCAAGGTTGACTCAGCCTTCCATCCTTTCTAAGGTAGGTGAAATGAGGACCCAGATTGTGGGGGCAATAAGCTGA
>NW_026844121.1:435581-460581 GCF_029531705.1 Pantherophis guttatus
GAGTTGAGACGAGGCGCCTGCTCACGTTTGCGCCAGTCATGTGTTCCTACTCACTTCCTTCCCCTTGTCAGAAGAATAATTTGGGGGTGGGGGGTGGGGGGGTCCCAACTTGAGCCTGGGGTTGCCCAACAATAAATAAAAATTGGATCCCGGCCAGCTGGGAGAAAAGAAGAAATATTTTAGGCCTAAAGGGAAAACAGTTCGCCCTTGGGGGTAAGCAACAGAGAAACGGGGTACAAAATAGCTGTTTTATAACGGGAGCTCGTCCTGGGTGTGGAAGTGTCGACGTGCTGATTCTAGAGTGACCCTGAAGGAGCGCGCATGTGTGTGTGTGTGTGTGTGGCTGTGCATGTGTGAGTATGTTTATTCTTGTGAACATGCCGTTCCTCGGGGAGACCTGATTGAATGAACTCTGTTTGTGTTTGCAGACCTTATCCTTTGATATGTGGATTGGGTCTGGGTAACTTATTGCAGGGGTTTGAGGAAGTTTGAGTAAAAGTCGGGATTCTAGGATGATACTTGATGGGTGTGTGTGTGTGTGTGTGTAAGTATGTTTATTCTTGTGAACATGCGGTTCCTCTGGAAGACCTAATTTAATGAACACTGTGTTTGCAGATGTTATCCTTTGATATGTGGATTAGGTCTGGGTAATTTATTAGTGGGGGGGGTTGAGGAAGTTTGAGGAAAACTGCTGATTCTAGAATGAAACTTGAGGAGTGTGTGTGTGTGTGTATAAGTATGTATATTCTTGTGAACAGGCGGTTCCTCTGGGAGACCTTATTTAATTAACACTGTGTTTGCAGACCTTATCCTTTGATATGTGGATTGGGTCTGGGTAATTTATGGGGGGGGAGGTTTGAGGAAGTTTGACAATCTGGGATGAACACACTAGACACCATCCCACCCCCCTTTAAAAATAAAAGTGCTGATTCTAGGAGTGAGCCCCAGCTCTCCGTATCTGCGGGGCCAAATCAGTAGTCCTCATCTTACAACGGTTCGCTTAGCAACCGTTCAAAGTTACAATGGCACCGAAAAAAGCAACTTAAGACCGTTTCCCCACCCTTACGACCGTTGCCCCATCCTCAGTTTGGATCCCGTGATCCAAATTCGGACACTTGGCAACGGGATTCATATTTAGGACAATCGGGGTCATGCCACCGTCATAAATATGAAGCCGCTGTCAAGCATCCAAACGTCAATCATGTGACCCGTGGGGATGCTGCAACGGTCGTAAGTGCGAGGAACGGTCCTAAGTCCCTTTTTTTCTGAACGGTCACTAAACGAACCGTTGTTAAGTCAAGGACCACCTGTATAATGGCGCCTTAACGTACAGCACATTTCAGAAATATTTGCAGCCCGAAATTTTCAACTGAAGATCAAATAATCTTTATTTCTTCCTTCTTTTCGGAATTTTTCACACACCCAAAAATCAGACCCCTCCTCCACCTTCTTAAAACTCCAGTTGGGGCGGGCCTGCTCCCTCCCCCCCACCAATCTTGCAGGCAGACAATCTGGCCTGAACCCATCAGAGGGAACCCCCCCCCCTCCCTATGTAAAAATGGACTATGACACCTGTCTCAGGTGAGCCAATCGGACATCGGCTGATGCTAAGGGCCAATTTGGCTTCCCGGTCTGGGAGGAAGCGAGACCACCAGTCTGGACAAAGGTAAGGGGGCGAAAGGAGAGGTCAAGATGGGTGGGTGGGTAGGAGAGTCTAGTGGGGGGAGCCCACCACTCTGTAGACCGGCAGAGATTTCTTGAACTTAGTGCTGCGCCAGGAAATTCGTCTGCATTTTCTCCCTCTGCTGGTTTTTCGTTCGGTTCGCTGAATTTTCGTAAGAGAAGGGAGTTTGCGCGAAAATCCTCCAGCGCACGCATGTGTGCCTAGGTGTGCGTCTCCTTGCACCCGTAGCCGTACAAGCATGTAAGTTTTCATTGCACAATCTTTCTCCAAGTGTTGCGGCCTGCCACACACTGGCAGCAGATTCGGACAGTGAGGAGGTTGGGGAGGAACGTGGACCAGTCCTGTTCCCAGGAAACAGGAACAATTAAGGAAACAGGGTCGACTTGGGAGTAAGGCTTGGAGATGATTGGCTCCTTCCATAAGACATAAAAGAGAAGCGAACGGGACGTGAGCTTTTGCAGGAAGCAATTAGTTCATTTGGCCGAGTCAAGATTTGAAAATTCTGTTTTTGTGACTCTGTGCCAAGTTTGGCCTTGTCCTGCGTGTGGCAATTAGTTCTCTGGCAGCATTCCAAGGGAGATAAGGTGGGTGTTTGTAAACACTCCTCTGAAAGACTGTTTATCAAGCCTTGCGGACTGTAAATGACAGTAATTTACCGCCGTATGAATTAAAGAGGTTTGTCGGGAGTAAGTTTGCGCTGTTTCATTTCTAAGGTCAGAACCCCAGGTGTCGGCAACCTCCTTGATTATTTAACGCCCCCCCTCCAGGTAAGGTTCTCCCCCAGTGGTTCTCCTTCAAAGGGACCCTGTTTCAAAGGGAGGCAGTTGGGTCTAATGGTTAAGGCGCCACGATAGAAAGCAGGAGATCCTGAGTTCGAGTCCCGCCTTAACCTTCTGAGTGACTTTGGGCCAGAGCTCGTCCCACTTAACAGGGTTGTTGTTGTGGTGGGGGAGAGAGGAGGAGGAAGGTGCGTTACGGTTGTCTGAGGAATTCTGGGAGTTGAAATCCACGCCGCTTAACGTTCCCGAGGTTGAGAACAACGAGGCTAAGATCATTCTAGATTTGAACTCTGCAATTCTGCTCGCCGTAATTGTTTTTCTCTGCTTGCTTCGCTCAGACGGATAATCCAGCTTCATTTTTCTGGGATCAACTTGGAGACACAAGAATGAATCCACTGTTGGACAGAGAGGAGGATCTTACTGAGGAGCAACCCAAACCTTTGGATCACTACATACGAGAAGGTCGGTTTCCTGCCTTCGTGAAAACAAACCCTAATTTAGAACAATAGTAACCAGGTTTCCATGGAAAAATGTAGCCCAGGATGGCCTCCGTGTTTGAGGATTGTCATGTCAGGACTGACTTTTTAAATAGCATTTTGAAGGTGTGAACAGGCTCTAAAGGTGCCCTTAAAGTACAGGCAGTCCTCATATAGTGACCAGGCTTGGGAGTGGCAATTCTGTCATTAAGCAAAGCGGTCACCAAGAGAGAAATCGTGTGACTGCGAGTGTCTTAATTTTTTTCTCTACTCCCTCATCCTTGGAATGCTCCACCCGCCAATGGCGGTGAAATAATTAAGAAGAAGGGAACTGTTTGTCGTTACATTTGTTGGAGAGAAAGGGATCGTAAGAGAGTAAGCTGGCAATGAGGATTATACATCAAAAGCAATGCACTGTTGTGATCCAGGCCCAAGTAGTTAGTATTAAATTACAAACAATTCGAAAACAAACAGACTTTATTAGAACAGCTGAGAATTAACTCATTCTCAGCGTAGTCCAAACTAAATGAAAGCAAATTCTTCAAAACACCATTCCTCAGTTTATCACCGACCTTGGGATACTTAGGCAAACTGCCAAAGGCTTCTCTTGGCAAAAGTTCAGAAGCAGAAGACACCGACAAGAATACAGTGAAACAAGAAGCAAATCTCTCAACGTTGTTTTCCGGCAAAGAGCCCAAGAGCCGTTGCTGGTTTTTTAAACCTTAAGGGAGGGGCCAATCATCTCCAGGCCTTACTCCTGAGTCGCCCCTTTTGTCTTAACTGTTCTTGCCTTCTGGCAGCTGGGAACAGGCTCCCTCTGTTCCTCTGCCTCTCTGCTGTCCGACTCTGGAGGCTCCGGAGTCCGCACATCACTCCCCGATGGCCCTGGCCCCATCTCTGCCTCCGACGCAGAGCCCTCATCCGAGCCCTCCCCAGGCTCCAGGACTGGCCCCTGTTCTTCCTCAGCCTCATCGTTGTCCGACTTGCTGCCAACTCCGCAGGCTGCGGGCGGACCACAACATGCGCTGGCAGCCCTGAGTGTGCTACACAAACAGTTTGATGTATTCCTCACTGTGTGCCTGCTTATTCTCTTAGGATCCTTCTTCTCCAATCACTGTGCTTTGCGGAGGGGAAAAAGGGAATTATTCCGGGATAACCATGAGCTGGATGACTGAGAATCTCCATAGACACTGCTCTTTCTTCATCCTTGCCCCTGAGCCCCTCATCTCTGAAAAAGCAGGCTGAAAGTTGTTAAGTGTTGTGTAGCATCCTTTGAAACAAATCTGGGCGCATGCAGAGTTCTCTGTTGAGAAGAGGTTGTGTCTTTCTTCACAAACACGCTAACAAGTCCGAGTTATTTTTTTAGGCCTGGAACAGCTGCATCAGGAAGAGCTTCTGTGTGACACAACTATTGTGGCCAAAGGAGAACGATTCCCCTGTCACAGGTATTGTGTTGTGATGATTGTGTTACAGAGATAAGGGTTGCCAGAATTCACTGCATTCATTCATCCTTTTCCTTCCTTCCTTCCTTCCTTCCTTCCTTCCTTCCTTCCTTCCTTCTTTCTTTCCTTCCTTCCTTCCTTCCCTCTCCTTCCTTTCTCTCCTTCCTTTCTTTGCTCTCCTTCCTTCCTTCCCTCTCCTTCCTTTCCTCTCTCCTTCCTCCTTCTCCTTCCTTCTCTTTTTCTCTCCTCCTTCCTTCCTTCCTTCTCTCTCCTTCCTTCCTTCTCCCTTTTTTTTTGCTCTCCTTCCTTTCTTTGCTCTCCTTCCTCTTCTTTCCTTCTTCCTCCTTCTTCTTCCTTCCTTCCTTCTCTCCTTCATTCCCTTTCTCTTCCTTTCTCTCCTTCCTTTCTTTGCTCTCCTTCCTTTCTTTGCTCTCCTTCCTTCCTTCCTTCTCCCCTCCTTTCAACCTCCCCTTTTCCATCCATCTCCCCCCCCCTTTTTTTTTTTAAAAAGGCAAATTAAGCAGGTAGTATCAGGCGCTTTCTGGGAGTTGAATTAATGCGATGGGTGGGTAATTAATTAATGTGATGGTGATAGAACCCAAAATCTACAAGGCACCCCCAAGATGGCTTACTGTATTGGCCAAAACACAAATTTTGCCTGTCCGTTAGATGTTTTTTAAAAAAGACTTTCTAACAGGACTTCTTCGCACATGTCTCTTCCCATTTTTCTATATTTGCTTCCTTCCCATAAACTTTTAGCATTTCTTGGTCTGGGGTCTTTTTTTGCCCTAGCTTTTTACTTATTTAGATCTTCTATTTCTATATTTTTTTCCTTCCGGAGACCTGAGTAACCCGCTCACCCCCCAAATAAGAGCATCCCTCTTTCTCTCTGCCACTCCACTACAGTAAGATCAGGCTAAAAATTGCAGGAAAAAAATAATATTGGTAAATCCTGGAGAATGAGGTGGAAAAACAGAGCAGCCTCTCTGGCCAGCCAGGAAACACTTGGAAAGCCAGCGGGAAAAATAACATCTCTCATCTGTTTTCTGGACTTAGGATACTCCTGGCAGCTATCAATCCCTACTTCCGAGCCATGTTCTCCAACTCTTTCCGAGAGTCCCAGGACGGAGAGGTGCTTCTGCAGGACATGGACCCCGCCATCATTCAAATGGTGGTACAATACTACTACACGGAGGAAATCGAACTCACGCCCGAGATCGCCGAAGACCTGTACGAAGCAGCCAGCCGCCTCCAGATCCTTCCTTTGCTGGAAAGCTGTTCCAGGTAACCATCAGGTTGCACAATGCCTGCTGGACGTTGATTTTGGGGAGTGGGGTGGGGATGGACCCCCTCCCCCAATCTTCTTCTTGCTCTGGAGTGTCTCTCCTGTTCTTTTCCTGCTCAAGGGCTCCCTCTACAGTTCTCTTAAAAAAACAGCAAGGGATATGTTATTCTGGGCCAGGGGTCAGCAACCTGCAGCTCTGGAGCCGCATGTGGCTCTTTTACCCCTCTGCTGCGGCTCCCTGTCACTCAAAATATGCGTCACAGCCGCCAATGTGTGACACCCGCCAGCATGCAATTTATTGAGCCCCTCTCTCTGCAGCTACCTGTTGGAGCACCTCTGTCCGGAGAACTGCTTGAGCATCTACCAGCTGGGCTACTCACACAACGACCCTGCACTCTTCCAGGAGGCCAAAAGCCTGGTGCACACCCACTTCAAGCGCCTGTCCCAAGAGGCGCCCACTTTCCTGGACCTCAACCCCAGCACCTTGGAGAGCATCCTGGCTTCCGACAATCTGCTAGTCTCCTCCGAGTTGCTGGTCTACCGGGCCGCGTGGCGCTGGGTACAAGCCCAGAGTGCCCTCCGCTTACCTTTCCTGGCCCGCCTGCTAGCCCAGGTGCGCTTCCCGCTGCTCACCCCGGAAGAGCTGCGTCAGGTACAAACCGAGCTTCTGCAGCGGCCCAAGGAGCTGCGTCCACGCTGGAGGCGCCTGAACCGCCAGGAGCGGCTGGCCCAGTGCGGGGGTCTCCGGCGGGGCATGTTTAACACCTGTATTGTGTGTGTGGATCTTTTCAACCTGGAGGGACCTGAGCTGCGCACCAAGGATTTCCAGGTGGGCTGCTACGACCCTCAAGCCGGCCTTTGGGAGAAGCTGCCGCTACTGGAAAGGCTCTACTGCGCGCGCTGCGTGGCGCTGCGTGACCGGCTTTTTGTCACGGGTGGCGTCCACACAGACGATACCTACTCAGACACACTGCATGAGTACAGCTCGCTGCGGGGCCGCTGGAGCCGGCTGGCGTCCATGTCGGTAGCGCGCGCCTCTCACGGCTTCCTCACATGGGGCGGCCGCCTCTTCGCACTGGGTGGCTGGCGCAACTTCGAGGACTATCTTGACTCGGCCGAGAGTTATGACCTAACCGAGCAGTGCTGGGTGCGCATAGCACGACTGCCGCTGCCGCTGAGCCACTTTGCATCGGCCGCGCTGCGTGGTCGCCTCTACCTGGTGGGAGGTGCGACGGAGGCGGTGGGCGCATGGTACGCGTCGCGTAAGGTGCTCATCTACCAGGTGGGTGCCAACCAGTGGACCCAAGCCTTCCTCAGCAGCGGGGGCTATTGGGCAGGTGCCGTGGCCATGAATGAGGGCATCTACGTTGTGGGTGGCTATTTCCGTGGACGCACGCGGCAGCACCAGCCCACGCGTGACCGGCGGTCGGATTCGGATGGGCTGCGCTGCACCCGACGCTGCTTTTTCCTGGGCGCTGACGGGCGCGTGGACCGTCGCGTGGCTGTGCCACCTTTGCCCGTGGAGCTGGCCGGCGCGGGCGTGGTGCGCTGGAAGCAGCGGATCTACGTGTTGGGCGGCGAGAATGTGGCACTGGGGCGGCGGGCGGTGGGCGAGAACGAGGAGGAATACTACAATACCGTCTACTACTGGGAGCAGGGCGCCCCCCGCTGGATCCGCTGCCAGGAGCGGCTGCCCTTCGCCAACTGGGGGGTCAGCGGCTTCGGCTGTGCTGCGGTCAAACTGCCCAAGAAGCCGATCCTGGAGTTGTTTCGCAAGACTGCCGTGGCCCTTACTGGACTGGAGGGGCCCGCCTGCTGAGAGGGGCCTTTGCCTCACCCCCCCCTCTCTCTTTCTCTCTCTCTTTCTTTTTTTTCTTTCATTCTCTCTTTCTTTTTCTCCTTCTCTTTCTCTCTCCTTTCTTTCTGGTCTTTCTCACACTCTTTTGTACTCTCTCCCCCCCTCTCATTTTCTCTCTTTTGTTCTCTCTCTCCTCTCATTCTCTCTCCCACTACCTCTCCCTTTTTCTCTCTCTTTCATTCTCTCTCTCCACCTCTTTCTCGCTCTTTTTTCTCCTTCTCTCTCTCTCTCTCTCTCTCTCACACACACACACACACACTCACTCACACACACACAAACACGCACACACCAGGCCACAACCGGGCGACCCCCTTGTCCCACACAGAGTCTAGAAAGAAAAACTACTTCTTCCTTGCCTACATTCATGTCTGCCTTTCATTCGTGACGGAGGGGTCTCATGAATATCTGGGCAAATTATATTCCTTTTTTTAATGTTTAAAATGTTTTCATAGTATAATTAGCAGATTAAGGACAATGGTATCAGTTAGTTATAATAGGTCTCCTGCTTGGGCAGAGGTATGGACCAGAAGATCTCCCAGGTCCCTTCCAGCTCTATTCTGATTGATTGGTTGATTGATTGATTGATTGATTGATTGATTGAAATGGTCTAGGGCCGTGATGGTGAACCTATGGCACGCGTGCCAGAAGTGGCACGCAGAGCCATCTCTCCGGGCACGCCAGCCGTCACCCATTGCTCTTCCAGTTGCCATCATGCACACGCGTGCTGGTCACTGGACTTCCAGTTTCTGGCACGTGTGCATGCATACCGGTTAGCTGGTCTTTGCACGCATGGGAGCGCCGGAAACTGGAAGCTCAGTTCCCTGGCGCGGGCATGCGTGCCTGAAACCGGTGCTCCCGCACCAAAAACCAGAAGACCAAGGAGCCTGTCAGGTTTCGATGTCATCTCAAATAAATTGCACTCCCAAACAATTAATCTTTGCTGAAATATTCCATTTATTGAGTACGACTGATCTGGCCCCGATTTCGTCGTAGCCAATACTAACCCTCTGACCCCCAAACCCTTCCCTTTCCGTTCCCCAATTCTCATCTTCTCATTGGCCATCTTCCAAGTCAGTCTCCCCAGCTTCTGACCTCACCCCACAGGAATGTTCTCCCCTCCCCTCCCATCTCCTAGGGGATATTATCTACAGAGAAAATAAGTAGGTGAAAAGTCAAGCCTCGTCTCCTCCTTTTTATGGCAGCATCAGAATGCTGACAGAGCCTGTAGTACAGTGGACTAAAGCACTGTTATTAACAGATTAACATCTGCTGCTTGCAATTACTGCAAGTTCGAATCTCACCAGGCGCAAGGTCGACTCAGCCTTCCATCCTTTCAAAGGTAGGTGAAATGAGGACCCAGATTGTGGGGGCAATAAGCTGACTTTGTATAAATATACAAAAGGATAAAGGCTATTGCTTAACGCATTGTAAGCCGCCCTGAGTCTCCGGAGAAGGGCGGCATATAAATCAATGCAACAAAAAAAAAGTGACCGGCGCACATGTGCACACCGGAAACCAGAAGCTTAACTTCCCAGTGGTGCATGCGCGCTGGGGAGGTGCTGTTCCAGTTTCCGACATGCGAGCTCCCGTTGTGGCACTCAGTGCCGAAAAAGTTCACCAACACTGGTCTAAGGTCTCCTGCCTGAGCAGGGGGTTGGACGAGAAGGCCTCCCAGGTCCCTGTCCTGATTCAAATTGATTCAAAGATGAAGAACCTCCATGGATCTCTTTCATCCAACGACTCGACCAGAATCAGCCACCCATTCCCGCACCTACCCACCTTAGACCGTGCCTTTCATTGCCACTCAAATTTATTGAAAAGAAAGGAATGAAAAACAGCGACTTAACATCTTAGGTCCCCAAATTATGTTAAGTAAGTTGAGGTCTTCAAAGATGTCAGGTGAGAACATCAACATCTTCGGGGTGGGATATTGCGAACCTGCTGGGATTGGGCGCTTTGGAGACATCTGAAAGTCGATCTATGGGAAAGCTGAATAGTTCTGTGGTCCATGGTCTTTGTAGTAACCTTGATAGGCTACCAAGGCAAAGGCCCACAGAAGCCAGTGGCGATTGTACCTCATTATAGTGGAGTTTATTGATAATCCCGGCCTGATATTCACGCATGAACAGGTTGGTGGGAAGGAACTATGATTTGGTGACGGCCGACACAATAACCACCGAAGTCACTTGGAAGAGTTGGAGAATATGAGGCTTGGGCCTCAACAGAGTCGCGCAACCAAATCTGCTGATGCCTTCTCGCGGCACGGGGATTTCGGCACTGGCCCGGTGCCAGCGGGACTCTCCCGGCTGCCAGTGGTAGATCGCTTTGTATCTCTGGGACAGATCTTCTCCGCCCAACACGTAGATCCGCTTGCCGCAGTAAACCACCGCTGCGTTGGCCAAACCTCGTCGCAGCTTGGGAACGGTCACGTTGCAATTCACCTTGCCAGACTCACTGATGAAGAAGCATTTTCGGGTGCTGTGGCGGTTCTCGGGCACCAGGGCCCTCTCCTGCCAATCCTCGTTCTTCTTCTCGGTGTAACCCCCAATGACGTAGATGCCGTTCTTGTCAGCCACGGCGCCCGCGGCGAAGAAGCCCGTCGCCAGCGGGACTTGTGTCCACGTGTTGGAAGCAATCCCGTAGATCAAGACTCCCTTGTGGAAGAGCCAGTGGTTGGAGACCCCGGTGGCGCCTCCGAGGAGATACACTTTCTCCCGCAACACGCTGGAAGCTGGGTGGCTCAGGGCAAAGGGCAACTTGGCCATCGGAGTCCAGATCCCCGTGTCGAGGTCAAGGGTCTCAGCCAGATTTAGGAAAGTCTGGAATCTGCGCCAGCCTCCCATGGCGTAGAGTTTTTGATGGTCGAACACGAAGCCGTGGGCCGCGCGGGGCACAGTCATGGCCCGGAGCTGCAGCCACTGATTGGTAAAGGCGTTGAATTCGTAGACGGTGTTGGAGTACGCGTTCTTGTAGACGCCTCCTGAGACGTAGACCTTGTCTCCGTTGGAGGTACAGCAAGCGTGGGTTAACGATTGTAAGCCGGGAAGTTTCTCCCAGACTTCGGCCTGTGGCTCGTAGCAGCTCACATGGCCCTCTTCGCTCTCCAGCTGTTGATACTCGCACATCTGAGTGTCGATGCAGAAAATGTGCGGCTTGTACATGCCTTGGCGCAGCCCGCGGCTTTCTTCTAACCGTTCGGGGCCATCCATGACTTTCCGTTCGAGTTCGAGGTCGTTCCATCTCTCCAGATCTTCCTGGAGTACGTCTTGTTCCTCGGGACCGAAGAGGGGGAAACGGACGTGGTTCAGAAGCTGTCCAAGGAAGGGGCTGCGCTTGCTGGGCTCACCCTGAACCCACCGCCGTATCGCCTGGTAGACCTTGAGCTCGGAAGCCACGTTGAGGTCATCGGAGGCGATGACAGTGGCGAGATCGCTGGAGTCCAGTCGGAGGAAATTGTCCCCTTCGAACGTCCACTCAAAATTCCTGATCAGGAGCTGGAGAACAGCGTGGAGGAGAGGCTGGCTGTGGTGCAGCTGAGCTAAGGAATACATCTCAAAGCAGTTCTGGATGGAGAGATGGGCCACCAGGAACCTAGAAAGGAGAGAGATGGAAGGGGAGACCTGTTTGATCTTCAAAGTTCAGCAAAAAGGGGCAGGGTGTTTTTGGTGGAAGAATGAAGAGAGCCACTGAAGACAAGATTTGTAGCTCAGGGTTGAAATTGAGGGGTCCCTGTTGTTCTCTGAGCCTGGGGGTTTTCGTGCGGACGTTTCATGACCCAAGTAGGGAACATCATCAGTGCATCACTGGTGTTACCTAGCTTGGTCACGAAATGTTGCACCAAGGACCTCACATACTTAAAATTCCTTCCTCCTTCTATTTTCCCTACAACAACAACAACAACAATCCTGTGAGGTGGATTGGGTTGGGAGAAAGGGACTGGTACAAAGTCACCCAGCTGGCTTTCATGCCTAAGGCAGGTCTAGAACTCACAGAGTCCTGGTTTCCAGTCTGGTTCCTTTAACCCACTAAAAAAAAAAAAAAGCCCTTTTATCTTTTTAAACCAACTTTTTAAACCGTTTAGCTTTTTAACCGATTGGCTAGTTTCCTTTTGACGTTCAGGAAAAAGCAAAACCTTCATTCGAGTCTTGCCAGTTCCGTCTCGCCTTCATCTCTTCGGCTCTCCCATTCGCGCACACCTTGGGGTGGCTGGGATGGGAGACCACCAAGAGATCTTAGGGATGAGTTCAAACCAGCCCGTGATGCACAACCGTAAGGGAACATCTGGAAACCTACCTGCAGCAGACGGTTTCCAAGGGGATGATCTGCAGCTGGCTGGCTCCGGTGAAGAGTGACGGAGCCAGCTCGGGAGTGAGTGCGAGTTCTTCCGTGTAGATGTATTTCAGGATGTTCTGCATGAGGGACGGAGACACGTTCTCCAGCTGGACCTCTGACCCTTCCAGGTCTTTCCCACCTTGGACGAAGACGTCCCGGAAATAAGGACTCACGGCTGCCAGCAAGGCCCTGCAATGAGAGGCAGATGTCCACGTGGGGTTTAGACACGTGTGGCATTGACGTGTGCCGTGGTCTCTAGCGATAATCCCCAGAACAACATCCCGGCGAGGATGGTGGCTCTGAAGAGGGTTTTCTACAGGGCCAAACAATCCTGGATCCAGGCCAACAGCTTAACTAAGTTAATTGAAGAAGCTTTCTAGATTAAACCATTCCTCTGATTTTGGGGGGCGGGGAATCAATTTTCGAAATGCAGGATCATCTCCTGGCATGTTTCGCACAGCCGGAATATTACCCCAAAAATTGTAGAAAATAACAGAATTAACAGTGCTGGAAGGGACCTTGGAGGTCTTCTCGTCCAGCCTCCTGCTTATTCAGTGGTGAGATTCAACCCAGTTAACAATTTTGGTTCGCCAAAATTTGAGTTGTGTATGCGTGAGTGTCTTCCACACATGTGCGCCTGACTTCCACACATGCGTGCATGGCTTCTGCGCAGGCGTAGCTTCTGCTACACCGCGAGGGTCAACCAAACAGCCTTTCGGGGCCTGCTCCGCTCCATCTCTGCACTCCGCTGCTGCGCTTTAGGTAAGAAGAACCCGGATGTAGTTTGAGGCTATAAGGGAGTGGCGGCGAGTGGGCGGCGGCTCCGTGGCAAGGCCGGAGCTGGGGAATGGTGCATTATCCCTGAACTGGCAGAGGCGGGCGGCGAGCGGGTGGCAGCTCCAGGGCAAGGCCAGAGCCGGGAAATGCTATGTCCCTGGGCCCCGACCTGAGGTGAAGGGCGAGTAGGCGGCATTCTTATCTCTGCGGGGAGGGGCAGAGACAAGGCACAGAGATTAGCTGGACCACGTGTTGAAGGGAAGATAATATATAGGGTAGGGTGGGGCAGGGCGAGCGGGGCTAGCTGGTGGTCGATTTTACCGGTTCTCCTAAATGTGCAAAATCGTACCAACCGGTTCACCCAAACCGGTCCGAACCGGCTGAATCCCACTCCTGATTCCATTCAGGATAATGGAATAAGTTTGTAGAGATCACTCCCCTCCGGCTGCTGTGGGTAACCCTGGGAGACAGCCTTGAGAAAAATATGTCTGGAATGTGCTCCTGTCTTTGGCTGCCATGTTGCTTCTTCGGTTCCCATCCCCCTTTCCTATGGCAACTCGAGAGCAGGCCAGGGATGCTTTGCGAGTTGACAGTGAGAGCCTTACCTGTGGCAAGGAAACCTCTGTCCATCGGCCACCAGCGTGACGTCACAAAGCAACTCCCCTTGGTACATCTCGGTCAATCCTGGCTCCGAGAAGAAGAGACAGGCTCAGTTCAACAAGCCAGGTTAAGACCCAACATTTTCCTACGTTCTATCCCAAGCTCCAAATTCTTGAGAAATGGCAAAAAATGTAAAAAGTCATATTTTTTTCCCCCGAACATGACAAACGTCTCCTTTTCGAAAACTCTTGCTTGCGCCTTAAGAACAGGTTGTTCCGGACTTTCATTCTTCTGGGGAAACTTTTAACATATGTCAAATTAATGATCCACAATAAAAATTATCCCAGTTGGCCCGCTAAATCTCACCTATTTGCAATTTGGAATAGATCTAAAATACACTCATTCTGGGTACATTTACTATAATAGGTAAAGGTAAAGGTTCCCCTCGCACATAGGTGCTAGTTGTTCCCGACTCTAGGGGGCAGTGCTCACCTTCGTTTCAAAGCCGAAGAGCCAGCACTGTCCGAAGACGTCTCCGTGGTCATGTGGCCGGCATGATTCAATGCCAAAGGCGCATGGAATGCTGTTCCCTTCCCACCAAAGGTGGTCCCTATTTTTCTACTTGCATTTTTTACCTGCTTTCGAACTGCTAGGTTGGCAGAAGCTGCGACAAATAACGGGAACTCAGCCCGTTACGCGGCACCAGGGATTCGAACCGCTGAACTGCCGACCTTTCGATCGACAAGCTCAGCGTCTTAGCCACTGAGCCACTGCATCCCTTTTACTATAATAGCAAGCCATAAACTTAAGATTTCCAGACCACAATGACCAGATTCACAAAATACGAACGAAGCTACTCCTGGGAATGGTGGTGTGAACCCTTCGAAGTTGGGACAGCTGTAGTAAGAGGTCTTTTGAAGCTCTTACCTTCTTTCAAGCCAAGAGATCTTGGTTTAAGCTTGGTGATCTGTCCCCTTTTCTGGCTGGTAGTCATCGTGAGCTATCAAACAAAGAACGGAAGAAGTTTGTAGCTTGTGTAGGAGGGAGTGAACGGTTGACGGTTGCATCAACAAGATCTAGAGAACCTCTGAGCTGATGGCCCTCCATCTTTTAGTACTTCTCCAGGGTGGTGTAGTAGTATATAGGCAGAAGGGCTGAATTTAGGGTTGAGGACCTGTCTCATAGGTCTTCCTTGTTCTTCCTTGATGGAGTCCCGTGATGGTGAACCTATGGCACCCGTGCCACAGTGGCACACGTAGCCATATCAGTGGGCATGCCAGCTCAGCTCTGGCATGCATGCATGCACCAGCCAGCTGATTTTGGGGACTTCTGGGCCCACCAGAAGTAGTGAAACAGGCTGTTTCCTGCCTCTGGAGGGCCTGGGGTAGGATGGGGAAGGCTGTTTTCGCCCTCCCCAGATGCATAGAGAAGATCTGGAGCCAGGCGAGAAAGAAAAACGGGCCTACCTGGCCATCGCGTGCCAAGAATGGGGGGGAGGGTGGTTTGCGCGCGCATGTGCAGGGCGGGGCACGTAGAATTATGGGTGTGGGCACACATGTACGCGAATATCCCCCACCCCCCCTCCTGGCACGCGATGGCAAAAAGTTTACTGTTCTAGTCCAATGTTCTCAACCCACTTGAAGATGTGTGGACTTCAAGTCTGGAAGTTAAACATCCACAGGTCTTTAGGTGGCCAAGGTTGAGAACATTGGACTAGAAGAAGGAAGGAAGAACAAGGAAGGCATACTACTACTACTATGGAAGTTGAAGTCATGTGAAGACCTGAAGATGTGTGGACTTCAACTCTGGAAGTTGAACATCCACACGTCTTAGGTAGCCAAGGTTGAGAACATTGGACTAGAAGAACGAAGGAAGAACAAGGAAGGCCTATACTACTCTAGAAGTCATGTGAAGATCTGAAGATGTGTGGACTTCAACTGTGGAAGTTGAAGTCCACTCATCTTCAGGTGGCCAAGTTTGAGAAACACTGCTCTCATCCTTCAACGTTCTTGAAGTCATTTTTGATGGTTAAAAGAACTTCTAGGATGGAGTAACGTTGAGGGGTTAGAAAATATAAGGAAATTGGCCAAGCTGCCCTCTATAACTTTTATTGTTTTATCGATGCATAAAATACAAAGAAAAATAAAAATAGGAAATTAAGGGAAGGAAAAAGAAAAGGGGGAACGAAAATATGAGGTAAAAGGGAAGAAGAAAAAAGGTATTGACTTCCAACTCTTTTTAGCACGGTACAAGATAACAACATTACAACCTCAACTTTTTTTCTTTTTTGCATCCTGAACTCGCCATCCTGGCAGGAATTCTGGGTTTATAGGTTGGAAATGGGAGAGGAGGTGACATCCCTTCTGTTCATAAAAGAGTCTGGATGCGATTTTCTTACCTCTGATGATACCGTAGCCCAGTTATAAAAAGTGTTTGGGGAAAATGTCACTCTATCCGGGACCCATCAGTCTGGGCCAGTGCGAGCCTGGCAGAGTTGCTCCCTCCCCCTCTGCTCCTTGGGGCTGTTTCTCCAGAGTCTTCTGGTACCTTCTGCCATCCCTGAAGGCCAAGAAGCTCTGTCCCCAGGGAAGACCGAGCTTTTAGCCTCTCTGGATACACAGCCATTGTGATGTCACATCCACACCCTGATCTCTGTGCAGAGAAAAGGCAATTGACAGGCTAGAGTGGAATCTGAATTTTTTTTTTTCCCCAGGGAGAGCCCTGGTTGGGTAGAGAGATCCCCGGGGTGAGCTTGTTAGAAGATCCTAAGGGCCTTTCTTTGTAGATTTCTTGGCCACGAATCGGTTGCCGGTCATTTCCTGCCGGGACCCCAGGGAAATGGAGAAGCAAGGATTTTTAAGAGGAATTCTTTCCGTTCCGTTTCGAAACTTGCTTTGGATATTAAAACATTAAATGAGATGCGTTTGTGTTTTCTTTACCCTGGTTTATTTCAATGAAACAAACCCGAGACAGGCCCAGGGTTAAAAAGCCAAAACAATTGTTCCAAACCCAGGTAGTCCTTGACTTAACAACAATTCATTTAGTGACCGTTCAAAGTTACAACAGCTCTGAAAAAAAGGGACTTAGGACCATTTTTTTCACACTTGTGACCATTGCAGCATTCCCCATGCGATCAAAATTGAGACACTTGGCAACTGGTTCATATTTACGACAGTCGCAGTGTCCCAGGGTATCAAGTGATCCCTTTTGCGACCTTCTACCAGGCAAAGTCAACAGGGGAAACCAGATTCACTTAACAACTGGGTGACTGGCTTATCAATGGCAGGGATTCGCTTAGCGATGGTGGCAAGAAAATTGGTAAAATGGGGGAAGAACTCGCTTAACCGATGTCTCGCTTAGCAACAGGAATTTTGGGCTCCATTTTTGGTCGTAAGTCGAGGACTAGGCTGTAAAATGCAGAGGGATGGCGTCCGATTTTCACCTTTGTAAAATGCCCAGAATAACAAGGAAAGTTTGCTTCAGGGGCAAGGAATTAAATATTAAATGGGGGATAGATTTAATTCCAACAGGTAAAATGCCCTGATGCCCTGTTGTAGCCAAACCTTTTACACCAGAGAGTGGACTTCAACTCCCAGAATTCCCCAGCCAGCATGCTTTAAGAGATGAGGACTTCAACTCCCAGAATTCCCCAGCCAGCATGCTTTAAGGTCGGTGGACTTCAACTCCCAGAACCCCCCACTTCACAAGACTGAATGAGAGAACTGAGCCCCCAAAACCACATCCGAGGCTAAGATTCGTTCCGTGCTTTATTATATATTTATTAATTATTATTATTGTATTCTCAGCCAGCAATAATAGAACAAAAAGTCATTTATTTCTTCCACAAAGGAGCAGATCTTTAGCTGGAGGTGGCAGAAATCGGCTGCAATCTTCATGGCGAACCCTTCTTCTCGTCTTTCTGATCCCCTCCTTAAAGACAAAAATAGAAAAATTAAAACAGACATTCCAATCTTTATCAATCCTTCCATTCCCCACCATTCAGTCAGAACTGAAGAAAGCTTCTCGGATGAGAAGCGAAACCTCTTCAGAGAAAAAAACAGAAAGTCCAGTTGTCTCTTGAAAAACCACCTTTGGGACAAAGAAAAACCTCCAAGTGGCCTCAATGGCTCTCAAAAAGGATGCAGATAACCAGCTCTGTCTGCAAGGAGTAGCAATTCTTCCATTCCCCACCATTCAGTCAGAACTGAAGAAAGCTTCTCGGATGAGAAGCGAAACCTCTTCAGAGAAAAAAACCAGACAGTCCAGTTGCCTCTTGAAGAAGAAAAAAAAAACCTTTGGGACAACCATGACTCGGAGGATGGAGAATCTCCATAAATATTTCTTAATATTTATAGGTACGAGTGCGAATTTACCTGAGCAAAAAGAGTGTGGACACACAAACCGGACTTTGTAATCATGGCATAAACCGCTTTTCCCCTGGTCGGCATGGATACAAGCGAACCCGTTGATCGGATCATTCCTAAAAATGGGAGAAGAACCCTCAGCAAACAGGCAATCCTCCATTTATGACTACCGATTCCGTCGCTCAGCGAGAGCGTCGTTAGGTGAGTTTTTAACGAGCTCTCTCGCCACTCTCTTGTTAAGGGAATCCGGCTTCCTCACATGTCGGAAGGTCGCAAAAAGGATCACGTGACCCCGGGACTCTGCAGCCGTCATAAATGCAGGGAGTCCTCAAATCGCGTCCACAATTGAGCCCAACATTTCTGTTGTTGAGTGAGACATTTGTTAAGGGAGCTTTGCCCCCATTTTGCGACTTTCACTGAAACTAGCAGGGTTATGTACTGGCAATGAGTAGAGTAGATTCCGCCTCCTCTCTGTCTCCCCCGCTCCTCTTTCCTTCCTTCTTCACCTCTTCTTTCTCTACCACTGTTGCTTCTTCTTCTCTTTCTCTTCTTCTCCTCCTCTTCCTCCTCCTCCTCCTCCTCCCACTTTTCTTCCTCCAACTCTTCCTCCTTCTCCTGCTCCTCCTCTTTCTCTCTCTCCTTCTCCTCTCCTTCTCCTCCTCCTCCCACTCTTCCTCCTTTTTCCTCCTCCTCCCACTCTTCTCCTCTTCCTCCTTCTCCTCCTCCTCCTCCTCCTCCTCCTCCTCCTCCTCCTCCACCTTCTCTTCCTCCTCCCACTCTTCTTCCTCCAACTCTTCCTCCTTCTCCTGCTCCTTCCTCTTTCTCTCCTTCTCCTTCTCCTCTCCTTCTCCTCCTCCTCCCTCTTCCTCCTCCTTCTCCTCTTCCTCCTTCTCCTCCTCCTCCTCCACCTCCTTCTCCCACTCTTCTTCCTCCAACTCTTCCTCCTTCTCCTGCTCCTCTCCTCCTCTTTCTCTACTTCTTCTCCTCCTCCTTCTCCCTCTTCTCCTCCCACTCTTCCTCCTTCTCCTTCTCCTTCTCCTCCTCCCCAGCTTCTCCTTCTCCCCTCCTTCTCCCACTCTTCCTCCTCCTCCCATTCTTCCTCCTCCTCTCCCTTTCCTCCTCCTCCCACTCTTCCTCCTTTTCTTCCTCCCAGTCTTCCTCCTCCTCCTCTCCTTCTCTTTCTCCCTCTCCTTTTCCTCCTCCTCTCCCACTCTTCTTCCTCCCACTCTTCCTCCTTATCTCCTTCTCCTTCTCCCTCTCCTTCTCCCACTCTTCCTCCTCCTCCTTCACCAAAAAAGCTCAAATCCAAGTGGTGGTGGTGGAAGGGGGGGGGGGTGACTGGCCATCTCACCAGGCAAATAGCTGTCCTGTTCGGTAAGCAGGGACACCTCTGACGGTCTCCACCTCAATGGCGAGGCGATTTTTGCAAAGAGCTTTGGGGAGTTCTCTTTGGATGTAGTAAACCAGCTCATAGTCCCCCGTGCCGGTGGAGTTGTCTCGATTGATCCATTGCGTCTTGCAGGCTAAGAACAGACCAAACAGAAAAGTTCTTGGCATTAGAAATCAAGCTGTCCTCGCACAAAACTGGAAAGCAGAGAATATACCATCGGAGGGAGAAGTCATTAAAATTTTTTTAAAAAATATATATGTTTGATAAAATAACTGAAGTGTGTGCATGAAGAGAACCGGTAGTAAAGCCAGTTAGAACCTATCACTGGCTCAGCTGCCTCTTATCTGATTATTGTCTAGTCTGCGTCTCTTCCTCCTGTCTCCCAAGGCCATTTGCACAGACCATTACAATATTTCTGCCCCCTCCTCTTTACAGCCAAAGAAACTAGGGAGGGTCCTTTCTGAGATGCTTCCCATGCCCCTTTTCCTTCTGAGGGCTCAGCTGCCTCTTATCTGAACCGTGTCTAGTCTGCGTCTCTTCCTCCTGTCTCCCAAGGCCATTCCCACATCCCATTACAATATTTCTGCCCCCTCCTCTTTACAGCCAAAGGAACTAGGGAGGCTCCTTTCTGAAATGCTTCCCATGCCCCTTTTCCTTATGAGGGCTCAGTTGCCTCTTATCTGAACTGTGTCTAGTCTGCGTCTCTTCCTCCTGTCTCCCAAGGCCATTCCCACATCCCATTACAATATTTCTGCCCCCTCCTCTTTACAGCCAAAGAAACTAGGGAGGGTCCCTTCTGAAATGCTTCCCACGCCCCTTTTCCTTCTGAGGGCTCAGTTGCCTCTTATCTGAACCGTGTCTAGTCTGCGTCTCTTCCTCCTGTCTCCCAAGGCCATTCACATCCCATTACAATATTTCTGCCCCCTCCTCTTTACAGCCAAAGAAACTAGGGAGGCTCCTTTCTGAAATGCTTCCCATGCCCCTTTTCCTTATGAGGGCTCAGTTGCCTCTTATCTGAACTGTGTCTAGTCTGCGTCTCTTCCTCCTGTCTCCCAAGGCCATTCCCACATCCCATTACAATATTTCTGCCCCCTCCTCTTTACAGCCAAAGGAACTAGGGAGGCTCTTTCTGAAATGCTTCCCATGCCCCTTTTCTTATGAGGGCTCAGTTGCCTCTTATCTGAACTGTGTCTAGTCTGCGTCTCTTCCTCCTGTCTCCCAAGGCCATTCCCACATCCCATTACAATATTTCTGCCCCCTCCTCTTTACAGCCAAAGAAACTAGGGAGGGTCCCTTCTGAAATGCTTCCCACGCCCTTTTCCTTCTGAGGGCTCAGTTGCCTCTTATCTGAACCGTGTCTAGTCTGCGTCTCTTCCTCCTGTCTCCCAAGGCCATTCCCATATCCCATTATAATATTTCTGCCCCTCCTCTTTACAGCCAAAGGAACTAGGGAGGCTCCTTTCTGAAATGCTTCCCACACCCCTTTTCCTTCTGAGGGCTCAGTTGCCTCTTATCTGGAACCGTGTCTAGTCTGCGTCTCTTCCTCCTGTCTCCCAAGGCCATTTGCACGGACCATTACGAAAGGAAAGGAGAAAGTTAGCAAGGCTGTGAATTTTCCCTAACTTCCTCTTGCAAGTTACAAAGAGTTTTAGGTAAGGGTTTTTGTACCTTGGATCGGGAATTGGGGTGTGCTTTGCTCTTGTTCCAAAGTAGAAGTGGGGGCCAATGATGTCAGAGGGGCTGGTTCCGGAGTAGACCGTTCTTGGCTACCTGTGGGGGTAGGGGGAAAATTCTTTTTATCTGTCTCTTAAAAACAACAACAACAACGCACAATCCACAACAGGTTGCAATACGGCGACGCGTTGAGTGTTGAGCTTCAGCTGGAAACCTTTACAGCAAATGCTCACCTTACGACCACAATTGAGCCCCAAATTTCCATCGCTAAATGAGATGTCGGTGAAGGGTGTTTCGCCCCATTTCACGACCTTCCTTGCCATCGTTGTTAAGTGAAGAATAGGGTTGTTAAGTGAATCCGGCTTCCCTCCTTGAGGTCGCCAAGGGAGGATCAAGTGAATCCGGGAAGCCAACCGTCATAAATATAAGTCAGTGGCCAAGCGTCTGAATTTTGTCCACGTGACCGCGGGGGAATGCTGCATCGGTCGTAAGTGTGAAACACGATCCTGAGTCACTATTTCCCCCCCCCCGCTTCGAATGCTCACTAAACAAACTGTGGTACGTTGAGGCCTCCTAACTCGTACTATACAACAGATCATTTAAACATTTTGCAGTGGTTTACGAAAGGTCCCGCTCGGCTCTCGGTGTCAAATTTAGGCTAAAGAAGATGCTTACCTGTACAGAAAGACGGAGGGCAGGTGAATCGCACCTGGTAGTCGTAACATCGCTGTCCTTTCCCTTGTTCGGCGTTGATGCAAGAGAAACCAACGAGGGGGTCATTTCTGCTCGGAGAGACAGAAACGGGTGGACGCTTAAGTTAGGAAAGTCGTTTTCTTTTTTTTTAAATTGACTTTCTATTAAATACGTTTCTTAGTGTTTTTATAAAGCTCGTGTCGTCTGGGTATTTCATCTCTGCTGCATGATAGGAAAACCTATAGGTTGTAAACCTTGAGTTGTGTTTTATTAGATTAAAACCGGTGTGTATTTTCTGTAAGCCGGCTAGAGTCGCCGTGAGCGAGTAGGCGGCTGTATAAATTTTCCAAAATCAATCAATCAACCAATCAATTCATTCTTCCTTCCTTCCTTCTTTTTCCCTCCCTCCCTCTTTCCTTCCTCCTTCACTTCTTTCCTTCTTTCGCCTTCCTTCCTTCTTCTGCTTCCTTCCTTCCTTTCTTCCTTCCCTCTTTCCTTCCTTCTTCACGTCTCTCCTTCCTTCTCCCTTTCTCCTTCCTTTCCCCTTCTTTCTCCTTCCTTCCTCCCTCCCTCCCTTCTTTTTCCCTCCCTCCCTCTTTCCTTCTTCCTTCACATCTCTCTCCTTCCTTCTCTCTCCTTCCTTCCTCCTCCTTCCTTCCTCCTTCCTTCCTTCCTCCCCATTCCTTCTGTCTTTCCTTCTTTCTCCTTCAGTTTCCTTCCTCCCTCCTTCCCCTCCCTCTTTCCTTCCTTTTTTCCCCCTCCCTATTTCCTTCCTTCACTTCTCTCCTTCCTTCTCCCTTTCTCCTTCTTTCTCCTTCCTTCCTCCCTCCTTCTTCACTTCTCTCTCCTTCCTTCCTCCTCCTTCCTTCCTCCTTCCTTCCTTCTTTCTTTCTCCCCATTCCTTCTGTCTTTCCTTCTTTCTCCTTCAGTTTCCTTCCTCCCTCCTTCCCCCTCCCTCTTTCCTTCCTTTTTCCCCCTCCCTATTTCCTTCCTTCACTTCTCTCCTTCCTTCTCCCTTTCTCCTTCTTTTCTCCTTCCTTCCTCCCTCCCTTCTTCACTTCTCTCTCCTTCCTTTGCTCTCCTTCCTCCCTTCCTCCCTCCCTCTTTCCTCCCTTTTTCTTTCACTTCTCTTTCCTTCCTTCCTTCCTTCCTTCCTTCCTTCCTTCCTTCCTTCCTTCCTTCCTTCCTTCCTTCTTTCCCAGCCAGCCTCCAACAAACAAAACCAGTTGGGGGGAACCCCGTTTCTCTTTAACGAGCCCATGATTCATTTAACAACTGCAATGTTTTGCTTAACAACCCTGGGCCAAAAAAACGTTCCCCCTGCCCATCCGTGCTTAGCCACAGAAATCATTTTAAGTTGTATTTTCTTCCAGTTCCATTTTAAATTGCATTTTATCCAATTCCACTTTAAATTGTTTTTTTAAAAAAAATCAGATTTTAGTAATAATTTGTGTCTGGAACTCTGCAGACAGAGGGCTAATCGATCAAGTCGACTCGACAGAAATCCTGGTCCCCAATTCTGGTCGTCAGACGAGGACGACTTCTATTTCTCCGCGAAAACTACGAAATCTTACACGGCAAAGCGTTGTCCCGTCTCCGAAGCGGGGATCCCATCAGTGGTCTGCACCTCTATTTCAAGGGGTACGGAGCAGATTTTCTGGGGGTTTAGTTTCCGGAGGTGCACAAGGAGTTCTTGGTCTCCTTCTCCGAAAGGATTGTCTTGATTGAACCAGATAGTCCGGCAAACGGAAGAAGATTCTGCCAACGAAAAAGTGGTCGTCATTTTGAGATGCCTTTGAATAAATGTTGGGAATTAAGATTTTACCTGGAAAGGAAACTAGGTAGGTCCCTGTTTATGTTAAAAGTAGATAAAATATTTAGATGAAGAGAATATATTATAATCTGGTATATATATGATGTACTAGAAATAAAAGATAGATTAGGATAAGAAAGAGAAAATGTATAAATATGGATTACGGATGCGAAGATGTTGAAAAGAAGAAGATGTAAATATCTGTTTTTGCTTGTTCATTTTGTTTGCTTTTTAAAAACTGCTAATTTGTTAATCTCCCCCCACCTCTATTTATCTCTATCTCCAACTATCTAAAATGGCTTTTTAAAAAACGTTCTTCCTTTTTCTTCCTTAAATTATATTCTTCCTTGTATACGAAATATCTCATCCCATATTTCATGCCAGGGTTGCCAACCTTGTCCAGTGCTCTGAACTTGTCCTTCTGTGGGATGCGGTCCTGGAGAGGTTTGGTCTTCAGCACCTGTGGAAAAGGTAGGGCAAATTTGATGGTGCTGTCTGAGCTGAGTTGGTATTTCTTGCAGACATTTCATGACCCAAGTAGGTAACACGATCAGTGCTGGCAAGCAGAGGGGTTTGCAGAGAGGAGGAGGAGAAGGAGAAGGAAGAGAAGGGGGAAAAAGGAGGAGAAGGAGGAGAGAGAAAGAGAAGAAGGAGAGAGACAGAGAAGGAGAAGGAGAGAAAATGAGAAGGAGGAGGAGAGAGAAGGAGAAGAAGACAGAAGGAGAAGGAGAGAAAAGGAGAAGGAGAAGGAGACAGAAGGAGATAAAAGGAGGAGGAGGAGAGAAGGACTAGAAGAAGGAGAAGAGAGAGAGAAGGAGAGAAGAGGAGGAGAAGGAGGAGGAGAAGGAGGAGAAAGAAGGAGAGAAAAGAAGGAGGAGGAGAAGGATAAGGAAAGGAGAGAGAAGGAGGAGGAGAGAGAAGGAGAAGGAGAGAAAATGAGGAGGGGAAGGAGAGAGAAAGAGAAGGAGACAAAAGGAGAAGGAGGAAAGAAGGAGGAGAAGGAGAACGAGAGAGAAAGAGAGAGAAAATGTGGAGGAGAAGAAGAAGGAGAAAAGAAGGAGAAGAGAAAGAGACAAAAGGAGAAGGGGAGAAGGAGGAGAAGGATAAGGAGAGAAAAGAAGGAGGAAAGAAAGGAGGAGAAGGAGAACGAGAGAGAAAGAGAGAAAATGTGGAGGAGGAGAAGAAGGAGAAAAGAAGGAGGAGAAGGAGAAAGAGACAAAAAGAGAAGGAGAAAAGAAGGAGGAGAAGGAGAAGGAGACAAAAGGAGAAGGAGGAGAGAAGGAGGAGAAGGAGAAGGAGAAAGAAGGAGAAGGAGAGAAAACGTGGAGGAGAAGAAGAATGAGAGAGAAGGAGAAGGAGAGAAAATGTGGAGGAGAAGGAGACAAAAGGAGGAGGAGAGAAGGAGGAGAAGGAGACGAGAAAGAAGGAGAAGGAGAGAAAACATGGAGGAGAAGGAGACAAAAGGAGGAGGAAGAGAAGGAGGAGAAGGAGAACGAGAAAGAAGGAGAAGGAGAGAAAATATGGAGGAGAAGGAGAAGGAGACAAAAGGAGAAGGAGGAGAAGAAGGAGAGAGAGGACAAGGACTATGAGGTCCCTGGTGCTCTCTGAGCTGGCTTGTTTCTCTTGCAGACGCTTCATGACCCAAACCAGGTAACATCATCAATGATACCACCACCCCACTCCCTTCTAGCACTGATGATGTTACCTAGTTGGGTCTCAAAACGTCTGCAAGAGAAAGAAGCTCTGGGAACACCTTCATTTATTGGTGTGGTGTTTTGTTTTTTTCCCCCACTGATCATTCAAAAACTTGGACTTCCAAGATCTTCTTCAGTG